>ML435270.1:2192-25338 GCA_005239525.1 Nicotiana knightiana | reverse complement strand
TGCACCACTGCCAAAGAAATATGGGATACCTTGCAAGTAGCCCATGAAGGAACACCTCAGGTAAAAAGATCAAGAGGTACTCTTCTATACTCACAGTATGAAAACTTCACTATGAAAGAAGGAGAGACAATCCAAGAGATGTACACAAGGTTCAAAACTTTGACAAATGAACTTAAGTCTCTTGGTAGAGTCATTCTTGAAGAGGACATGGTAGAGAAGATCCTGACAAGGGTCTTACCAATCTCCTGGGAAAGCAAAATCACTGCTATCCAGGAATCCAAAAATATGGAAACCCTCAGATTGGATGAACTAATTGGAAACCTTACTGCCTATGAACTTAGAAGGCAAACAATAAAGATGGATGGTCCAAAGAAGGAGAGGAGTCTAGCACTGAGAATCACTGAGGGAGCAGATCTTGAGGAAGATGAGATGGCCATGATTACCAAAGAATTCAGAAACTTTCTAATAAGGAAGAAGGGGCATCTCTAGAGGAGGAGATATGGAAGAAGGAACAGGTCCAACCCAAGAAAACCACAACAAAAGCTATGGTTGCTGCTTGGGGGGAAAGTTCAGATGAAGAATAAGAAGATGGTGAGAATGAAGATCAGGCGCTCATGGCATTTGGAGAATCCGATGGGGAATCACATGAAGAACCAGAGGTAAGTATCTCCCATCTTAAAAATAAAATAAAGTTCCTATCTAAGCAAAAACTCTCTGAGTTGCTACTTGATTTCATGGATGATTCCGAAGAAATAACCAAAGAGAAGGAACAACTCTCTATAGAATGTGAAATGCTAAAAGCAAAATGCATGAACCTGGAAATCAGACTAAGTGAATCTGAAAAGAAAAACATTGTCTTGTTGAACCAAGTTCATCAACTTGAAATTGAGATTCTAGAACTAAAATCTGAACACTTAAAGCTGAAGCTAGGATCCAGTAAAAAGGTTGTTGATGATTCTCATTTCATGTTAGAATAAAATGTGGGAAATCTAAAAGATGAGATGTATGCCAAGCATGAACAGATAAGAACTCTTAAAGAAGAACTTGGCAAAGTCAAACATGAACTAGATCGAACTTGTAAATGTAATAAATCCTCTGATAACTTGATATGGCTTCAAGAGAATCATAGTAGCAACCATAGAGGGATTGGCTTTGGGAGTCAATTGCCCAAGTGGGATCAAAAAAGCAATTATCTCATTCTCCCTGAGAATAAAATCTGCACCCCCTGTGGTAAGACTGGCCACTACAAATTGAGTGTACTGCAAAAGAGCAGGCCAGTCGAAGAAATGAGAGTTTTGTTAAAAAGAAAAATTGGCTACCAAATTGGGCTAGAAAAAGCTTGATTCATCCATTCTCTCATAGAAAAGGACCCAAACTAGTTTGGTTTCTTAAAACTAACCTCTGATTCCTTTTTGTAGGTTTAAGTGAGAGGAGGCAACCAAATTTGGCATTTGGATAGTGGCTGCTCAAAGCATATGACAGGGAACATGGAACAGTTCCTTTCACTTGAAAGCCTCAAAGGAGGAAATGTCTCCCTTTGGAAATGGAAAGAAAGGTGAAATTATTGGGGTTGGTAAGGTAGGTAAAGATGTGACACATTCCATTGAACATGTGTACCTGATAGGNCCACAAAATGTTTTGTGATTAACCTGCTTACTGACAAGATTGTTTTGCAGGGAAAAATAATGAATAACATCTATGTCATAGACTTGTCCACACTGTCTGAAAATGAACTCACTCTTCTAAGTGTGTTGGACGGTGATTCCCTCCTATGGCACAAAAGACTTGGTCACGCAAGTCTAAATCATCTAAACAAACTAGTCTCTAAAGACTTAGTGGTAGGGCTTCCTAACATTAAGTTCAAGGAAGACAAGGTTTGTGAGGCATGTGCAAGGGGGAAGCAGGTAAGATCTTCTTTCAAAAGTAAGAAAATGGTCAGTACCACCAGGACGTTGGAACTGGTTCATATGGACCTATGTGGTCCTATGAGAACTCTGAGCAGAGGTGGTAAGAAATATGTAATGGTGCTAGTTGATGACTATTCAAGGTTCACTTGGACCTTATTTCTGACATCTAAGGATGAAGCATTTGATATGTTCACCTCATTTGTTAAGAAAACTCAAAATCAGTTAGGAAATCAACTAGCATCAATAAGATCTGATCATGGTACTGAATTTGAGAATGCAAAGTTTGTTGAGTTTTGTGATGAACATGGTATCAATCACAATTTTTCTGCCGCTAGAACCCCACAGCAAAATAGGGTTGTTGAAAGAAAGAATAGAACTATTGAAGATATGGCAAGAACTATGCTTCTTTCTAGCAAAATACCTCATAGCTTCTGGGCAGAAGCAATAAACACTGCATGCTACATATAAATAGATGCATGACAGGCCTCTGATAGAGAAAACTCCTTATGAATTACTTAAAGGGAGAAATCCCAACATATCTCACCTTAGGGATTTCGGATGCACGTGCTTTGTGCACAATAATGGCAAAGATTCCCTAGGAAAATTTGATCCCAGAAGTGATGAGGGGGTATTCTTGGGATATTCATCACATAGAAAATCTTATAAAGTGCATAATAAAAGAACTATGTGTGTAGAAGAAAGTGTACATGTTTTCTTTGATGAAACTAACACTGTTGCTGAGAGATAGGAACCAGAAGATGAGAAGCTTGGACTGGTGAGAAGCAGTGAAAATCATAACAGATCTAACATCTGGAATCAAAACAAGATCCTCTTTGAAAAATCTGTGTGCGTTTGATGCTTTTCTATCCTTGATTGAAACAAAGAACATTGGTGAAGCCCTACTGGATGCTGACTGGGTAAATACCATGCAAGAAGAGCTGAATCAATTTGAAGAAATTAAGTGTGGTACTTGGTACCCAGACCACTAGACAGATCAGTGATTGGCACAAAGTGGGTCTTCAGGAACAAGCTTGATGAGGATGGAACTGTTACAAGAAACAAGGCTAGACTAGTTGTTCAAGGATACAGTCAAGAAGAGGGAATTGACTATGATGAGACCTTTGCCCCTGTGGCAAGACTGGAGGCAATCAGACTTCTTTTAGTATTTGCTGCACACATGGAATTCACTCTCCATCAGATGGATGTTAAGAGTGCCTTCCTCAATGGCTATTTGAAGGAAGATGTATTTGTCAGACAGCCTCCAGGTTTTGAAAGAAAGGAGTCACCTGACCATGTATACAAACTTGACAAGGATCTTTATGGTCTCAAACAAGCACCAAGAGCATGGTATGAGCGTCTATCAAAATTCCTGCTAGAACATGGATACAAACGAGGTAAAATTGACAGCACCTTGTTCTTAAAGGAAAAGGGTAAAGAACTCTTGGTTGTGCAAATATACGCGGATGATATCATATTGGGGAGACTTCTGAAAAATTGAGTAAGGAGTTTGCTATACTTATGGGGAGTGAGTTTGAGATGAGTATGATGGGTGAGCTAAACTTCTTCTTAGGCTTGCAAATCAAGAAAAATTCAAATGGAACAATGATCCATCAACAAAGTATGTGAAAGAATTGCTCAAGAAATTTAAAATGGAAGACTCAAATGAAATAGACACCCCCATAGCCACAACTACAAAAATAGATGTGGATGAACCTGGTTCATCCGTTGATCAGAATCTATACATAGGGATGATTCTCTATAATATCTCACTGCCAGCAGACCTGATATTGTGTTCAGTGTAGGACTGTGTGCTAGGTTTCAGGAAAATCCAAAGGAGTCCCACCTAACTGTAGTGAAGAGAACTTTGAGATATCCGAAAGGCACCACTGATTTGTGCCTTTGGTATCCTAAAGGTAGTGATTTCGACCTTGTAGGATATGCTGATGATGATTATGCAGGTTTCCTGGTGACAGGAAAAGTACTTCATGCATGGCTCACTTTTTGGGCTCTTGCCTTGTGTCTTGGGCCACCAAGAAACAAAATTCATTAGCCTTGTCTACTGTTGAGGCTGAATATGTGGATGCAGCCTCATGCTATGCTCAGTTGCTATGGATCAAGCAACAACTCATGGACTTTGGTATAGAGGTTGGATGCGTTCCTATTTTCTGTGACAACACTAGTGCAATAAGTATGACGAAGAACTCAGTTCATCATAAAGGAACTAAGCACATAGATGTTAGACACCATTTCCTAAGGGATAACTATGAAAAAGGAATGATCTCAATCGAATTTTGTGCTACTGACCAACAAATTGCAGATATCTTTACTAAAGCACTAAGTAGGGAGCATTTTGAGAGAAACCGGCTTGAACTAGGGATGATTAAGATCACTTAATTGAAAAAAAAGTATTTTTTTTGGCTAGAAACACTAACATAGATAATCAACCAGACTAATCATTGCTCAGCATCATGACTTTACTGTAATACTCTCTTGCCATGTATTAATATGATTCCCTGGTTGCTAATGATGTTTTTCTATCTTTGTAAATTGAGGCAAATTGAAGACTTTAACACGATGAACCTGGTTCATCCCTGCTGGTTCATCTGACTGACAAGGTACGTGCTCATCTCCATATAATTATTGAATTAATTACAGTCACACATGAGCAGGATTCTATCTATATTTGGTTCATTTCAAATTCTTTGTACTTATCCCTAAATGAAATCGTTCCAAGAAGTCCCATCGGTGCTCAATTAGCCTAGAGGTAGGGAATTCTTAACTGTCTAATCAATAACACTCCTACATCTATTAGACTCCCACTTGAGTAAATGTTATTCCCGTTGTATAATTAATAGCCATATCTTATAAAAGGGCCATCATTACCTCCCTCTTCATAACATAATAAGTCGAACCAACTTCATTATTCTTCTAACCAAAATTGGTAATCTCTTTACTTCAAAAAAATTCATAACAATGTCTTCACCACCCCCTGCTTCATCTTCCTACACAAACTCTGATCATGGGGAAGAAAATTCGAGTCCTAATTCTACCTCAGTTTACAGTTCACATTCACCAAACAAATCTTCATCTCCCCAAAACCCTCTAGTTCTTGAACCCCCTCCTGAACCCACACCTAACCCTACTCCAGCCCCCAGGGCACGAAGAGTAAACGTTTTGGCCAGAAATCAGTTGCTTCTGGCTCTCGTGCAAGATTCTTGGAGGAAATTCTTAAAGCCAGTGAGGTTCATATGTCTGAATCTTCAAGTGAATCCTTCAAATCCGCTAATGAGGATGAAGCACCAGGTTCATCCAGTTCTGAGCAAGGTAATCTTGAAGTTGAATATGAAACTACTACTACTGAAAATAGGTTTGTGTTGGTTGGGTCAGTTGTTGATGTAGAAGTGCCAGATAGGCAAAGAAAACTGGGAAAAAATCTTGAGAGAGAGAGGGAGAAGGAGGTTTTGTAAGGGGATCTGGGGAGGATGGTGCCACGTTGGCTATTCCTGGCCCCACTCCTATGATAAATGAAGAAGGAGTCACAGATTTAGGGGGAAGTATTGTTGGGGAAGCAACAACAGGTTTAGAGAGCTTACAAAAATCAACAGATGAACTTGAGGAGACATTGGCTGAGATGCTGAGGAAGCTGGGGGAGTCCTACAATCCCAAGATGAAAAGAACTTCAAAATCAAAGAAGGTTACTACCCCAAAGAAAAGAAAAGTTTCAATATCTGCTGATGTTTCTGCCCCAAAGGTTCGTGCTACAAGAAGTTTTGTTCAACAAGGAGAAGAGGAGTTATAAAGGGCCCTGAGAGAGAGCAAGAAAAGAAAGCTGCCAAGGGAAAGGCAAAGTTAGGAGAGCCTATTGAGGCTGTTAATGTTGATGATGAGACGATGGACATGGTCCATCATGAGGAGCAACCGGCTCCAATCATGGTTGAGACACCCAAGCCCAAGAAGGCTAAGGATTTTTCAAAGAAGTCAGCTTCTGTGTCTGCCACACCCTCAAGCACAACTAAAAGAACCAGGTCCAAGGCCAAGAAAGTGAAAGTTTGTGAAGAAGAAAGTGAATGGAGTGGAGGTGAAGAGGAAATCTCTGGTGATCAATCTGACAAACTCACCATGTTTGGCAAGCGTACAATTCTTAAAGGAAAGCTGGTAAAAGATATGGAAGAATCGGGAATGATCTTTTTGTTGAATGCACTGGATGTGCAGGGATGGAAGGACTTAGTCCTTAACCTAGAAGGAAGGTTGGCAAGGAATGAACTAGTGGAGTTTATGGCAAATGCAAGTGTGAAGAATGGAAGGGTAACCTCCACAGTCAAGGGGATTCAGATCACTTTTGATGCAAAGGAGCTGGGAGAGATTCTGAATATCTCTGTTGAGGGCTATGATGATTACACTAGGAAAAGATGGCCCAGTCTCGATGGAATGGCCTCAGCTCTCAACATCACCAGATTCTTTTGTGAAAATGATAAGGAACTTGAGCAAGGCCAGTGTTCAAAAGTGAAATGCGGTCCCAGAACAAGCTACTCTTCGAATTTGTGATTAAGTTTCTGCTGCCAAGACAAGAGCGTAGGCACATCACCAGTTACATGGACTTAACACTTATGGAGTGCCTGTACAGTGGAAAGCAGATTAACTAGCCAGCTTTCATCATCCAGCTCTTGGACAAAGTTGTAAATGGAACCAAAGCACACGATATTCCTTATGGCTTTATTCTGACAGTTGTGCTTGCCCACTTTGAGGTTCCTGTGAAGAAAGTTGAGATGGCTACTGCTAAGTATTATTTTGGGAAGAATTTGCTGACATGTTATTATATTGTCAATTTTCTTGAGGATGAACCTCATTTGCCCCTTCCCAACCTTAGGAATTCCAGAGCTGCCAAAAACCCCTCATTGCGCAGTTCGGGTTTTGTTCTGTTTCTATTTTTTGTTGTTTTGCTCATGGTAGTGACTGATTTAGTTTTTTTGTATGGTGCTTGAATTGCGTACTAATCAATGAATTCTGCTGTTTTTGTTATTGACTTGTCTCAGTTTCTTATATAGCTTATATTTATTGGTTTCTTTTGATGATTAATCATATTTGCACCTGTAGTTGCCTCAATGGCCATGTGTAATTGTCAACAACTCTGGTAAGTTTATCATTTTGCAATTTTTCGATGATGCCAAAAGGGGGAAGATATGTGAATTTTAAAAAGTTGTGATATTTATAACCTAATGAACCTGGTCTCTCCATGATAAATGCTTAAAACCATACAAAGTGTTTGAAGTTTATACAGGGTTCAGCACAGAGTTTGTCATCATCAAAAAGGGGGAATTTGTTGACCCAAGTCACTGCACGGTTTTGAAGATTGGAAAATGCGTACCCAGTTGAACCAGGTCCATCAGGGCAAACATATCGAACGAACAAATTGGCATAAGAACCGTACATGCATAGGAGATAACGTGATCTGTGAATTATCCATGACCTAAGAGGTTGTCTCCTAATGCGAAAAGGTTGCAAATTGATAAGGGGTTAGAGTTCGAGTTCAGGAAGGACAAAAATACAAGAAGGAAGTTGAGATAAACACAAACTCTTCCACCAAGGAAGAGTTGCATTAGAACTAAACAAGAACATCTTAACTTCTGGCGCTATATAATGTTGAAGTATTCCTACTGAAGATTATTCGCACAAAGACAGAATTGAGGCAAGAACTGAAGGCAAAATTACCAGAGAAATTTTGCAAGCAGAATCCTTGTGCGATACAAAGGCTACTGACTAGCTAGAAGAACCAGTTCCATCTTTTTGTCTTTCGAGTCTAATTGGTTATAGTAGATGGTTTAATATTGTATCTTTCAGCTTTATTAGAAGCAACTGTAATAGGTACACATTGTTCAAGTTAGAGTTAACTTGAAGCTTGTCGCAATTAGCTAGAGGCTAGGTTGCTATAAAGGGATTAGAGTTAGTCCTTAGGTTTACAAAAGAGTTTATTTTGTAAATGTTGTTTGGATCAGAGTTGTAGTGAAGAGTTTGGGAAAATCCTACTGAGGAGTAGGTCATGGTTTTTTCACCTTTTGAGCCAAGTGTTTTCTAGTTAAAAATCTCTGTGTTTTTACTTTACTGCATTTATTATTCCGCACTAGTAGAAGTTGGAACACCAAGAAGAACCATGTTCTTCTATTGAGACACCACTCAAAAAAGTGGACACCACACAAATCACCCACCCTCTTGTGTGGTATTGAAGTATAAAACATCAGGTGCAATTTGTAATACGTTGTGATATTGATACGCATGCAATGGTATAAGGTCTGGGTATGCGGTGAGATAAGGTGGGCTTGATACACGTGGCTAGTAGGGGAACTATTAGAAGCCATGCGGTGTGATAAGGTGGGATAAAACGCGGGATGCTATTTCGGGAAAAATGATTTTTAAAACTAAATTTAATAGCTCCCGCGGTCATATAAATAAAGATTATGATGTATTCTGTGATATGAGACAACGAGGCGGTACCTCGGTAGTGACTCTTATTGAAATTTCCTCATTCTTTGTGCTTGTCTTGGATCGTTGTTTTCCTTAGCATACTATTAATTATCTTTCACTATTTGCTTAGTTCTATGTAGATAATCTTTTTATATTATTCGTTGATTCAATTTCATTATTGTCTTTATTATAATGCCTACATTTGTTTAGTCTTTAATTATTTCCTATACGGCCCTGACCTGACCTCGTCACTACTCCACCAAGGTTAGGCTTGCCACTTACTAGATACCGTTGTGGTGTACTCATGCTACTTTTCTGCACATCCTTTTGTGCAGATCCAGGTACTTCTCACCAGTCTAGGCATTAGTCTATATTCTATTGCAGAGACTTCAAAGTATACCTGCCGGCGTCCGCAGGCCTCGGAGTCCCCATCTAACTAGATCTCTTATTTCATTATCCTTTATATACATGTAGACATGATGTATAGGATTATCCAGTATTCATATTTAGAGCTTGTGACTTGTACTACGCCGTGTCTCAGGATATGTGTTATGTTGAGTTGAAACATTATTTTATGACAGCTGTTGAGTTTGCGGCTTATATCTATTGTTATTTCAATTATTCCACATGTTGTTAGGCTTACCTAGTCTTAGAGACTAGGTGTCGTCACGACATTCTATAGAGGGAAATTGGGGTCGTGATAAGTTGGTATTAGAGTTATAGATTCATAGGTGTTATGAGTCACAAGTAGGTTTAGTAGAGTCTCCCAGATCGGGACGGATACATTTGTACTTATCTTCGGGAGGCTATGGAACTGTTAAGAAAAGCTTCACTTCTTTGATTCCTTATGTGTGAATTTGTTGACTTTGGGATTATAAATTTTTGTCTTTCTATTCTCTCATAAATGGTGAGGATACGTATAGCTATATCGGATGACCAGACACCCGCGCCCCCGTTAGAGCCGCGAGAGGCCGAAGCCAGGGTAGAGGTCGAGGACGTCCATACGGTGCAGCAAGAGCACCTGCACGAGCTGCTATAGAGGATCCACTAGTAGGTCCAGTTGGAGAGCAAGCACCTGAGATTCCTGTTACTTCCCTAGTAAGAGACCCTCGCCCAGTTTCTGAGCATGTTCGGCACTTTAGCTCAGGTAGGGTTGATCCCACTTGCTCCTGCCAGATCTTAGGTCGGAGAAGGAGCACACACTCTCACTGCCCGTACCCCAGAGCATCGGGTTCAGGTTGACCATGTCCCAGAGGTCATACGAGTGCAGTCGGTTGCCCCAGCTCCGCCCGAGGTTAAGGTAGAATCATTTGAGGGGGAGAAACTCAGGCTCGAGAGGTACAAGAAGTACCCCCCTCCTACTTTTAGCGGTTTGGCTTCAGAGGATGCCCATGGTTTCTTGAGGAGCGCCACCGTATCCTCCATACTATGGGTATTGTGGAGTCTAGTGGGGCTGCTTCCACTATGTTCCAGCTTAAGGTAGTAGCTTATCAGTGGTGGTGAGCGTATGAGTTGTGTAGTCCGACTAAGGTAGCTTTGCTCACCTATGATCAGTTCTCAGATATGTTCTTGAGGGTGTTTGTTCCCCCAGAGTCTCAGAGATGCATGGTGCGTAGATTTTGAGCAGTTGCGCCAGGGTTCTATGACCATATCGGAGTACACAGTCTGGTTCAGTGATTTGTCCAAGCATGCACCAGCCTTGGTTGCTACTCTTAGAGAGCGAGTCCGTCGATTTATGAAGGGGCTCAACCCTAGTATCAGATTTAGCATGGCCCAAGAGCTAGAGATGGACGTCACATACCAGCATGAAGTGGAGATCGCTAGAAGATTGAATGGTATGTGGGCCCGGGAGAGAGAGGAGAGGGAGGCAGAGAGGTCTAGATATTCTTGCACACATACAGTGGTTCCCTTGCCCCAGTTTCAACTCGTCATGCTAGGGGCTATGTGAGCCATCATGTTTATTCAGCACCACCAGCTTCCAGGGGTATTCTGACCACTCATAGACCCCAGGTTCCCCATTATGCACCACCATTGTCTAGTGCACCTCCTGCAGGGGGTGCTTTCAGTGGTCAGTCCAGCCGATCAGGACCGAGCCAGTCACAATAACAATTCCATCCGAGAGCTTGTTTTGAGTGTGGTGACACTCATCATAGGTTAAGGGATTGACCCAGACTCAGGAGGGGTCGTATTCCACCGGGTCCTCAGGCCATGGTTACAGCACTAGTTGCCACTCTACATATAAAGCCAGCTAGAGGTGGAGTTCGGGTAGGTATAGATCACCCTAGAGGGGGAGGCCAAGACAGATATTATGCTCTTCCTACTAGGATGGAGGCAGTCGCACCCAACTCAGTTAACATATGTATTGTTCTAGTTTATCATAGGGATGCATCAGTCTTATTTGACTCAGGCTCCCCTTATTCCTATGTATCATCTTACTTTGCACCATATTTGGGTGTATCCTGTGATTCTTTGAGTTCTCCTGTCTATGTGTCAACACCTGTGGGATATTCCCTTGTTTTTGACCATGTGTATCGGTCGTTTTTAGTCATTCTTATTGGTTTTAGACCAAACCCGATCTATTGTTGCTCAATATGGTAGATTTTGATGTTTATTTTGCGCATGGACTGGTTGTCACCCTATCATGCTATTCTTGATTGTCATGCCATGACTATGACGTTGGCTATGCTAGGTTTGCCACGATTAGAGTGGAGAGGTACTTTAGTTTATGTTCCTAGCATGGTTACCTCATTTCTAAAGGCTCGGCCTTTGGTTGAGAAGGGGTGTGATGCATATCTAGCATATTTGAGAGATGTCAGTGTTGATACTCCTACCGTTGAGTTAGTTTTGGCAGTGAGGGATTATACAAATGTATTCCCGACAGATCTTCCATGTGACTGGGTGGGGACTCACGTTGGTCTACGTGTTAGCGAGAAAGGTTTTGTGATCGCGAAGCTTGAGAACTTTTGTCACCATGTTCGTGAGTGGATTCTTGTGTTCGCGAAAGAGGAAACCTGGCAGTAATATTTCTGTGCTTCGCGAACGCGAGTCATTTTCCACGTTCACAAAGAAGGAATCGATGGGTAGTAGAACTTAAGTTTGAAATCGAGGGTTTATCATATTTAACATTTTGGACTTAGAGAGCTCGGTTTGAGGTAAAATTTTGAGGGATTTTCAGAGAGATCATTGTGGTAAGGATCCTTAACTCGATCTTGATTAAATTTCTCGAATCTATCATTGTTTTTATCGTGTAATTAAGGATTGGAGTTGGAAAAATTGAGGAAAAATGGTTGAACTTCTTAGGCTAAATTTTTGAGTTTTGAAAGGCGAAATGAGGTTGGATTTGAATAAATCTTGTATGGTTGTACTCAATATCAAATGGGTGTTCGATTTTTGTAATTTTGGTCAGGTTCCAAGATGCAGACCCGAGGTAAGTTTTTGGCTCAATTTTTCAATTCTATGTAAAGATTATAATTTCATTGTTTGAACTAGTTTCCTATAGTTATATTTATAGTATGAAATTATTTTGGCATGATTAGGGCCGTTCAGAGTTGGAAATCGAGGGAAATGTCTTCTAGTTGATTGATTTAGCATGGTTTGAGGTAAGTGACTTGTCTAACCTTATGTGGGCAAAATAACCCTTAGGATTTGGTATTGTTTTGATAATTGTGATATGTGAAAGCCGTCTACGCAACGTGACGAGTATGCACACGGACTAAGTTTTGAAATTTCCGGTTTTTAGCTATGTAGATTCCTTTCATGCTTTAATCGAGTTACTTTAGCATGTCATAGTCATTATATTTAGTCTAATTCCACATATCTAGTTGTCATATCTCTTACTTGCTAATTGCTTTACTTGTTTAGCTGAAATTCTTGTTTCCTTATTCCATATTAACTATTTAATTGTTGAATTCTTACTTGAAATTGTTCTTCCTTGGAATATCTTGTTGTTGAAATTGGTATTAAGTTGCAAAGGCCGTGATTCCTACTGAGGTGTCACGACCCCAAATCTACCAATCGTGATGTCACCTAACCTAACCTGCTAGGTAAGCCAACTAGTAACTATCCAATTTCAATGATATTAACAAGACAAATAAGCGATAGTAATTTACTGAATTTTTATACATTCCCCAACGTTTAGTGGTACAAATCATGAGCTTCTAAGAATAGAGTTTACAAAGCTGAAATGAAATAAATACATTGTCTGTTTGAAAGGTACATAAACAGAGTTTTATAGATCTAAGGCTACCACGAACAAGAGGCATTTACAACCGGGACACCGATACATCTTCAATCCAGCTCCCATCGAGCACAGCTACACACAAGGTGCAGAAGTTAGTATGGGTAAAACCGACCCCATGTACTCAGTAAGTAACAAACCTAACTTTAGGTTGAAAGTGGTGACGAGCTAACACAAGATCGGGTCGAATACCTATATTCCACAACAGTTCATAACAACATAGTACAAGTAATAAAAGAGGTATCTCAGAAGTAAAAATGTTGAGCTCGTTCAGAGTTCCAGAATATAGTCATGCTTTCCAAGTATCACAGTGAAAACCCAAATATTTTACGGAAATTTCCAAAAATACGAGTAAGGTTGAAAACTGTAATTTTCCAAATATCCTTTCCACAATAAATAAGATGTTTCATTTTCTTTCCAGATAACAAGTGAAAAATACCTCTCTAAGACCACATATCAATGTGTGTAAAAAGTCACGAATGATGTGATACCGTACAACATGAGGAAAAATGCATTTATATGCCTGTATGTCATGTGTGCATGTCAATTCCATGTATCTCAGAGATGGATCATGTACTCACACTCTCAGAGTACTCAATCTCACTGTGTAACACTTTCCACTCATCATGCTCAACCACTCGGTACTGTATATGGACCATATAACCCAGGGAAGATCCATCCCAGAATATATACATCACTGACCATCAGTCACTCAGAAGTGAGGAAGGCTAATCCGGCCCCATGGAAAAGATCCATCTCTAGGTATATAAATACTTCGGTCAAGATCCATGTCCAGGGAAAATCTATCCCTTAATACAATCAACCACGCTCACAGGGGGTGTACAGACTCTGGAGGGACTCCTATAGCCCAGGTGATATAATTCGCACAGACAACTCACGTGTTGTACGGACAACTCACGTGCTATAATATCAATATCTGGATCTGCACGGACAACTCACGTGCTGCTCGGATAACTCACGTGCTAAGTATCAATATACTCACAAACAAGACCCCGGCCTCACTCAGTCATCAATCTCTTCAGTCTCACTCACGGTATCACAATGTCATGAAACTAACCCGACAACAATGATATGATGTACTAATAAATAACAACTGAGATTGAGATATGATATGAATGCATGAATATGACTGAGTACGAAATATCAATGAAAACAGTGAAATAACGGCAAGGAACGACCACTATGGGTCCCAACAGTATCGGCATAAAGCCTAAACATGATATCTAGCATGCTTGACAGCTCACTTACTTTATCACATGGTGAAAACACGGGTATTAACAGAATAGGACTACTATACAGTGCCATGGAAAAAAATGAGTCCCAATTCACTTGGTGCACGTCCACATGCCCGTCATCTAGCATGTCTGTCACCTCAATACCAATCACATAACACACATTTCGAGGTTTCATACCCTCATCACTAAGTTTAGAAGAGTTACTTACCTCTAACGAGCTAATACCAATGCCGAGCAAGCTAAGTGATGCTCCAAAGATGCCATCGCGTACGTAGCGACCTCCGAACGGCGCAAAACTAGCCAAAAGCAACTCAAATACATCAAATAAATCCCACGAAAATAATTCCAAATGATAAAGATCGAATCCGTAATCAAAACCCAAAATCGGCCAAAAATTACACCTAGGCCCGCGCCTCGGAACCCAACAAAACTCAGCAAATCCGACAACCCATTCAATTACGAGTCCAACCATACTAGTTTCACTCAAGTCCGACTCCAATTCGATGTTCAAAACTCAAAAATGCATATTAAGAAACTTTATGGTAAAACCCCCGATTTCTCTTTAAAATTCATCAACCAATTGCAAAAAATGAAGATAGATTCGTAGAATAAGACAAAAACCAAGTGTAGAATACTTATCCCAATCCTTGCGATCACACCAGAACCAGCAGCCTTCAGCAGTGCACTATGCAACGAAAATGATCTGAACCTCGTCTGAAACTCATCCGAGCCACTGGGGACTCCGTCCAAATATACCAATAAGTCCAATAACATAACTCGGACCTACTCGAAGCCTCAAATCACACATATAAATATCAAAACAATGATTCGCACCTCAAATCAAAATCTATGAACTATGAACTTTCAATTTTCAAAACTCGCACCGAAACATATCAAATCATCTCGGAATGAACCCGAATTTTCGCACACAAGTCCCAAATGACATAACGAACCTATTCCAATTCCCGGAACCACAATCCGAATCCGATATCCTCAAAGTCAACTTCCAGTCAAACTTATAAACTTTCCAAACCTTCAAATTCCCAATTTTAAACCTTCTAGAAACATCCAAATGCAAATCCGGGCATACGCACGAGTCCAAAATCACCATATGGACCTATAAGAACCATTAAACTTCTGTTCCAGGGTCAAATTTAGAAAAAAATCAAACTTAGTCAACTATTCCATCTTAAAGCTTCAACACTGAAATCCATTCTTCCAAACTGATTCCGAATACCTGAAAACCAAAACCGACGATTCACATGAGTCATAATACATCATATGGAGCTACTTATGCCCATAAACTACCGAGCGGATTGCAAATGCTCAAAACGACCGGTCTGGTCGTTAAATTCTCCCCCACTTAAACATAGTTCGGCCTCGAACGTGCTAAGAGTTATTCCAAAAGCCATCAAATCGCCGTGTAACCTTACCATGTGGATACCTGGGGTGATCCCACATCACCCTATCCCATATAGATCCGATAACACAACATAATTGAAATTTATCAATTAGACCTAGCCCATAAGCCTTAGAATCCAATTTTCCCAACATCCGGAATTTCTTATAAGATCTGAATCTCGCAGCCTACATGCTCTATAAGTCTGAACAAGCTGTACCAAACCGCAACCATAACCAAGATACAATCACATGATATATCACATAACTCAATAACCATAGCAAAATCTCTGATCACAGTAACTGCTTAGAACGACCCAATCCCG
Source organism: Nicotiana knightiana (assembly GCA_005239525.1). Taxonomy (NCBI): domain Eukaryota; kingdom Viridiplantae; phylum Streptophyta; class Magnoliopsida; order Solanales; family Solanaceae; genus Nicotiana; species Nicotiana knightiana. The sequence continues at coordinate 9,755 of ML435270.1, read as the reverse complement.
GTAATAAACCTCATACCTAACAAAACCTTATTCTAAAACCTTCATACGCTGCCGATAATAAAAGAACACGCAGAAACTCATAACCATTCATCAATCAACAAGCCGTGGAGATCCCTCTCCTTTAACAAGAACTATAGCCAATTTCTAAGCCGACTTACGATATTATCCTTCCAAATATACCGCAATCAAATTCGATAGCACCCATCCTAGATCCGACAACTTCATCTTATCGAATACCAACTACTCTACTGATACCCAACACCAATACTACCCAGATCCACGAACCGTGCAATCCATGTACCAATAAGCAACAATCCAAATGTACTCAATCATGAAAATAACTCAATCAAGAGAACCGTCACGCAAGCTCAACAGGTACCACCACCACGCAAAGCTAAGAACCCATCACACATCGTAGAACCATCACCCGACTCTAACACGAAGGTTCATCCCTCAACATAACTCCGCTGCAATGCGTGACTCTAACACGCCCCAAAACCAACCCGATCTTGATGGCGCCTATCGTGGAACTAGTCAAGCCGACACACTCTCAAACAATTCAATTTTTCATTAAAAATTAGGTAAAATCCCTTTTCAAACTGAAATGTGAATAAAATAGATAAACTCAAAATCATAATGCGGAAATTAAAAGCCCGACATCGGGTGTCACTAAGTCATGAGCCAATACTTCAACTGTCTGAAATATAAAAAGACATCATAGTCTGAGAAAAGACAAAATACACTAAAAGAAAGATAAGGAAGGAGAAAGGGGGGACTGCGATCACCAGACATCTACCTCTATCTCCGATGAAAGTGCGCGACTGGAATAGTCAACAGACGCTACCGTGGCCTTAGATACCTGAATCTGTACACAAGATGCAGAGGGTAACGTGAGTACACCAACTTAGTAAGTAACAAGCCCAAACTATGGACTAATAGGCAGTGATGGACTAAACCTCAACAAATAACAAAAACCAAACTGTGCAGTAAAGTAGACATGCTTTCCATTCAGGAAGTAATGCAAATGCAAATCTGAACAATGTAAAGTAATGAGCTCTGCATATCTCTAAGTGCCAATGCGCAGAATGCATGAAAATGTACCATGTACTCCCACTCTCATCTGCTCAACCACTCGGTACCGCATATGGCCATCCGGCCCAAGGAAATCCATCCCGGAACATACTCGATGCTGACTATATAGTCACTCGGTATCGAGGAAAAAGGGTAATCCAACCCTGCGTAGAAATCCATTTCTAGGTATCAATACTTCGGACGAATCCATGTCCAGGGAAATCCATCCCTCAGTAATATCATATGCGCTCACTAGGGGTGTGTTATAGACTCCGAAGGGGCTCCTACAGCCCAAGAGCTATCACAATCATCAACATAACCGCTACAGCGTGCAACTTGATCCCATAACTGTCACTTATGATCAGGCTCTCGGCCTCACTCAGTCATCACTCTCCAGTCTCACACACATGGGCTCACAATGCCATGAAACTAGCCCGAAACAATGATATGATGTGCCAATTAATAACAACTGAGAATGAGACATGACATGATATGCATGAATAAGACTGAGTACAAAATATCAGTGACACAAATGAGATGACAGCAAAGAAACGACCACTCGGGTCTCAACAGTATCGGCGTGAAGCCTTAACATGATATCTAGCATGAGTTACAACACATATACTTAATCACATGATAGAAACACGGATATCTACAAGAAAGAATCACTAAGCGGTGCCATGGAATGAACCAGGCCACAATTCTCATGGTGCACGTCCGCACGCCCGCCACTTGGCATACGAGTCACCTCAATACTAATCACATAACACATAGCTCGCGGTTTCGAACCCTCAGAACCAAGTTTTACTTACATCAATCAAGACAAAATCTTACTCTGCGACGCCCTTACCGCTCGAATCGGCCTCCAAATGCTCTGAATCTATCCAAAATGGGTATATTATCATCAATATAAGCTAAAGGAATAAATTCCATATAAAAATAATCAAATTAGACCAAACATCCCGAATTTGGTTCAAACCCGGCCCTCGGGCCCACTTCTCGAAATCTGATAAAAATTACAAAACTAGAAAACTCATTCACTCACGAGTCCAACCATATCAAATTTGTCAAAATCCGACTTCGAATTGACATTCAAATTCCAAACAAAAAAATCCATTTATGAAGTTTCCCCCAAAAATCCACCTCAATGTACTAATAAAATGATGAAATCAGTGATATATCCATGTATATTAACCAAATCCGAGTTAGAATGACTTATTCTGATGAATTTCTTGAAAAAACCTTCAAAAAATCGCCACAAACCGAGCTCCCTAGGTCCAAAATGTGAAATAAAACCCTAATTCTCGTATTTATAGTGGACCATCTGAACCTTCACCGCGGTCCGCATAATTCCATCGCGATCGCGCACTCCTCACCATGGTCCGTGTAATTCCTGCCGCGGCCGCGGACCCAGAACTTCACCTTCTGCGGTCCGCATAAATCCACCGCGGCCAAATTTCTTCTTTGGCTGCCCGCGAAACTCCCACCGCGTCCGCATAATACCTCCGCGGTCCGCGCCAGTTTTATGCGGGCCGCACTTCCTACACCAGAAACCAGAGATCTGCAACTTCCAAGGCCAAATAATGATCCCATAACCACCCGAAACTCACCTGAGGCCCTCGGGACCTCAACCAAACGTACCAACATATCCCATAACATCATACAAACTTAGTCGAACCTACGAATCACTCAAAACAACACCAAAACACCAAATTACCTTGGATTTTAAGCCTAAGAACTCATAAACTCCCAAATTCCGCAAACGACGCCAAAACCAATCAAATCATGCCTGAATGAACCCAAATGTTTCACACACGCCACAAATGACTCTATGAACCTACTCTAACTTCTGGAATTCATTTCCGATATCTAATTTTCCACTGCCGACCAAAATCGCCAAATTTTCCAATTTCGCCAATTCAAGCCTAATTCTATCACGGACCTCCAAATTACATTCCAAACACGCTCCTAAGTCTAAAATCACCTAATGGAGCTGTACGAACCATAAAAACCCCAATTCGTGATCGCTTACTCATAAGTCAACATCCGGTTGACTTTTCCAACTTAAACTTCTAAATAAGAGATTAAGTGTCTCATTCCACTACAAAACAACCCGAAACAACCAATCCAATGCAACATAATAAAGCTGAACAACACCTAGAGAAGAATAAATGGGGGAAACGGGACAATAACTCTCGGAACGACCGACCGGGTCGTTATAGACTCCATCCAAATGTTAGTCCATATCATATACCTCGAGACACCCTGCTCAAAATCAATAACCACGTGAAATTTGACATCAAGTACCCAGAGTGCATTACCATAACTACGGAGAATCAGATGACATAATGCCGCACAAAACTCGAAAGAACATAACCAATACTCCCTCAACCACGCAATACCCAATTGTTTATCTCGCTCAAATTCCGCTATAAGACCACAATAAAACTGCACCATGTGTGACTAAAACCAACGAATCACAACTCCTCGTAGCATAGAAGAGTAACTCACAGAAAATTCTAGAACACGAATAAGTTCAGCAACAACCGAATGGCACATCCCTCAACAATGGCACTATAGAGCCAACCAATCCGACTCGGTGTAGAATACACATCCTAATTGGGTCTACCAATGGACCCCCAAATTAACTTCAGGCACCCACAAATAGATAAACAAACCTACGAAAGCCCACAACGACTGAATCATAACACATATTATCATCTTAATAGCTTCGGCCATGGCTTCACGGTCCACAACCATGAAAAAGATTTGCACCGGAGAACTCCTAGACTCCAAATCCATAGAACACACGAATCACCATATTTGGTCCCAACTCCACCGCCAGAATGTCTAACACATCTCTCATACACGATCATCCCACGAGGAATACTTCTAAAATTCTTTCGTTCCACATAGCAAAATTCGAATATCAGCAGTCGATCAACCAAGAGAGTGTCGCAGTACCAGTGAAGTATCCATAAATCAAACACATTGCCCCTTCTGAAATGTATACTCTCATCAAGCCATACCAAATAGTAATATCATTTACCTAGTCATCTGAAATCGTTCATGCTGCCTATGACTTTCATGACCTTCTCTTCAAAACTGAACTGCGATCTCGCTCATGTAAATATCAATCTTACACAACAGACCGTATATATCATTCCATCATATAAAAATAATACGAGAATGTCATAATCAACTCCAAGTCACAAGCTACTACATACTTAATTAGCCAAGGACCTTCCATTTGATTTCATCCGGGAGAAATTCACCATACACCACATGCTCCTCATGCCAATAGGAAATATACCCCTCGAACCTTGGTAAAAACCATTGAGAACTCTTCTAAACCCATTTTCACATAACCAAGCTATCAGAACTGAATCTCTCTAACTCAACCCATCCACGCAGGTTGCCAAAATCCAAGGGCATTGCCACAAAACACTTGTAGAAACTAGCCATGTCATGAGTACCCAAAAAACCGATCATACCCATTACTGTGCTGATCCAACCTACTACTAAGTTGCCATATTTCTCCAAGTCCTTTCCAAATTAACTTCAAATTGATACTTCTCCTTGACAGGACGCCACGATCATTAACCAAAATTCACCACACCAGAGACCCTAGTATAAAACCACAACGATATAAGGCCCATAAGTCATTGACTTCCCTCTTAAACACCCCAAAGCACCACAACCGAGACACCTACTCTAAAGAGACCTTATGTGAACCTAAAATTGTTTCCTTCACCTTCTTGATTCTGAAATGCATAATCCACAATGATATAAAAATACCACAAGTCTCGACACCGTCCAATGTAACTCTCAGTTTCTAGCCATATACAATTCTTGAAAATTCCAAATCGCTACATTTAAATCTTGAATCCATTCGAACCATTCTCGAGAGTCATCCACTCTTCTCAAATCTCAATTAAACCAACAAAACAGACCGAATGAATTGTGCCCCATTAGCATACCAACCCCCAAGGGAGTAACCCACACTCCTAAGCAAATGAGCAATTCCTACTTCATGCACACTACATCCTTCACGAAAAACCACATAACTATTTTATGATGTCTATATACCCATAGAGTGTAATACAACCTGTATCCAGAAATTCCCTTACTCGAGTCATCCTCAATCTCAACCCATTCAGTCATAATTGATTCACCAATTGTTGACCCAGGTCACTGCATGGTTTTGAAGATTGACAAATGTCTACCCAGTTGAACCAGGTCCATCAGGGCAAACATCTCGAACGAACTAATTGGCACAAGAACCGTACATGCACAGGAGATAAATGTGATCTGTGAATTATCCATAAACTAAGAGGTTGTCTCCTAATGCGAAAAGGTTGAAAATTGATAAGGGGTTAGAGTTCGAGTTCAGCAAGGACAGAAATAAAGGAAGGAAGTTGAGTTAAACACAAACTCTTCTACCAAGGAAGAGTTGCATTAGAACTAAACAAGAACATCTCAACTTCTGGCGCTATATAATGTTGAAGTATTCCTACTGAAGATTAATTCGCACAAAGACAGAATTGAAGCAAGAACTGAAGGCAAAATTACCAGAGAAATTTTGCAAGCAGAATCCTTGTGCGACACAAAGGCTACTGACCAGCTAGAAGAACCAGTTCCATCTGTTTGTCTTTCGAGTCTAGTTGGTTGTAGTAGGTGATTTAATATTGTATCTTTCAGCTTTATTAGAAGAAATTGTAATAGGTACACATTGTTCAAGTTAGAGTTAACTTGAAGCTTGTCGCAATTAGCTAGGGGCTAGTTTGCTACAAAGGGATTAAAGTTAGTCCTAGGTTTACAAAAGAGTTTATTTTGTAAATGATGTTTGGCTCAGAGTTGTAGTGAAGAGTTTGGGAAAATCCTACTGAGGAGTAGGTCGTGGTTTTTTCACCTTTTGAGACAGGTATTTTCCACGTAAAAATCTCTATGTTTTTACTTTACTGCATTTATTATTCTGCACCAGTAAAAGTTGGAACACCTAGAAGAACCAAGTTATTGAGACAGCACTCGAAAATTGGACATCACACAAATCACCCCCCCCCCCTCTCTTGTGTGGTATTGACGTATAAAACATCAATTGGTATCAGAGTAGGTTATCCTTGAAAAGGCTAACACCTTGGAAAAGATCAAAATGAGTGCACCACCTGGAAACTGGGAGGGTCAATCAACTGCAAGGCCACCACTCTTCAATGGCCAGTATTACTCTTGGTGGAAGAACAGGATGAAGGACCACCTGATTGGAGAAGACTATGAACTCTAGGACATAGTCACTGATGGTCCTCTAGCTACCATGATGAAGACTGCTGAAGGTATAGATGTACCAAAGACTAGAGCTGACTGCACTGCTGAGGATCTGAAGAAATGGGAGAAGAATGCAAAGGCCAAGAAGTGGCTAGTGTGTGGACTAGGTCCAGACGAGTATAGCAGAATCCAAAGCTGCACCACTGCCAAAGAAATCTGGGATACCTTGCAAGTAGCCCATGAAGGAACACCTCAGGTAAAAAGATCAAGAGGTACTCTTCTATACTCACAGTATGAAAACTTCACTATGAAAGAAGGAGAGACAATCCAAGAGATGTACACAAGGTTCACAACTTTGACAAATGAACTTAAGTCTCTTGGTAGAGTCATTCTTGAAGAGGACAGGGTAGAGAAGATCCTGACAAGGGTCTTACCAATCTCCTGGGAAAGCAAAATCACTGCTATCCAGGAATCCAAAAATATGGCAACCCTCAGATTGGATGAACTAATTGGAAACCTTACTGCCTATGGACTTAGAAGAAAGATAGTGAAGATGGATGGTCCAAAGAAGGAGAGGAGTCTAGCATTGAGAATCACCGAGGGATAAAATCTTGAGGAAGATGATATAGCCATTATTACCAAAGAATTCAGAAACTTTGTAATAAGGAAGAAGGGCATCTCNCAACCAACGAGGGATGCTACAAGTGTGGAAAGACTGACCACCTTATCAAGAACTGTCCTCAGTGGGAAGTGGAATGGAAAAAGGAGAGATATGAAATAAGGATCAGGAAGAAGGAACTGGTCCAACCCAGGAAAACCACAACAAAAGCTATGGTTGCTGCTTGGGGGGAAAGTTTAGATGAAGAATCAGAAGATGGTGAGAATGAAGATCAGGCGCTCATGGCAATTGGAGAATCCGATGAGGAATCACATGAAGAACCAGAGGTAAGTATCTCCCATCTTAAAAATAAAATAAAGTTCCTATCTAAGGAAAAACTCTCTGAGTTGCTACTTGATTTCATGGATGATTCCGAATAAACAACCAAAGAGAAGGAACAACTCTCTACAGAATGTGAAATGCTAAAATCAAAATGCATGAGCCTGGAAATCAGACTAAGTGAATCTAAAAAAAACACTGTCTTGTTGAACCAGGTTCATCCACTTGAAACTGAGATTCTAGAACTAAAATCTGAAAACTTAAAGCTAAAGCTAGGATCCAGTAAAAAGGTT
>ML435265.1:23640-36167 GCA_005239525.1 Nicotiana knightiana | reverse complement strand
AAAAAAAAAAAAAAAAAAAAAATATAATCCCTTCAATGGAAAATTCTTTTGAAATATATATTTCCAAAGAAATGTCTTTCAAACATAGTTTTCTTCAAGATAAATGCTTTTCAAATATACTTTTCCAAAAAATTGTCCTCCAAACACAGTTTTCTTAAAGATAAAGGCTTTTCAAATATACTTTTCCAAATAAATGTTCTTCAAACATAGTTCTATTCAAGATAAATGCTTTTCAATTGGACTTTCCAAATAAATATTTTTCAAACATCGTTTCTCCAATAAAATCTATCGGGATCCTGTCCCGTAGTTTCGAATTTATCGTACAATACAGGGATCTACTTAAATGCGTACGTAGTCCCAAAATAAATATGCAGTGCTGGGGGATCTCGCGGAATATGTCCGTAGTCCCAAAATAAATATGCAGAACAGGGGGATCTCCCGAAATACGTCCGTAGTCTCAATTTAAATATGCAGTACATGGGGATCTATTGAAATATGTACATAGTCCCAATTTAAATATGCAGTACAGGGGGATCTCCCAGAGTACGTTCATAGTCCCAGTTTAAATATGCAGAGCCACCAACAAAGACAAAAATTATAGCACGACAGAAAACTCGTACATCACCACATCAAGTACAAAGCAACAATGACATTAATACAAGGTACAACGAGTAAATCAATACAAGGACTTTAAATCACAAGGAAATAGCAGAACTCGTTCACAAGGAATAATCACAGTAAAGAATACTAAGTGTAAATGGAACAACTTAACCAGGGAAAAACAAGACGTAACAACGAATCCAAAATATTCAAGTCAACAATAAGAAGCCAACACAAGTCAAATAAATTCCAAATAAAGGCAATTTGTCTACGATATACGTTATCTAAACTCCTTTTAAGGTTGAGCAATTACAAGAGATATTAAACAATTCAAATAAGGGGAAGCAACAAAAGATAATCATAACTCCAATTAATGCTAAACGACTATAGGGTGAGATAATATTAACTTCAATTAAATAGGCAGTTTATGAAAACTATAGCATGACAGTCGAAAAGGTAAAATCTTCAGTTAAGTCAATTAGGGTCAGATAAGCAATAAAGTGAATCTAAAAGCAAGTAATTCTAATTTAAGCAGGTAGAGATGAAACTAGCAATCAGGAACTCAGCCATAACAAGTACAACTTCATACACAGGGAATATAAGGACCTAAAACCCCTAAAAGGCCAACCTTCTACAAATAAGTCTGATCACGCACTCGTCACCTTGCGTACAAGAACTATAATCAACATAGAAGACTCAAATACTAAGGGCTAATTCCTCCACACAAGGTTAGGCAAGATACATACCTCAAAGACGTCAACCCGGTACTCTAAAATGGACTTCTCGGGTGAAACTTCAAAGCACACATAAAACTTATAAGGAATATTCCGAATAATAAAGTTTCGATCTTTACAAAAAAATCTAAAAATCAACCCAAAACTCGACCCTCGGGCCCACACCTCAAAACCTGATAAATTTTACAAAATCTGAACACGCATTTCAATATGAGTTCAACCATGCAAAAATTATTATGTTCCGATGCCATTTTGTCCCTCAAATCATGAAAATTTTATTTTGGGAATTTCTTCAAAAACCAACATTTTTCCCAACTAAAAACACAATTTAAATGATAAAAATAAAGATTAAATCATGGAATATATGTAATTCTAAGTGAATAACACTTACTCAATCGGATTCTTGAAAAACCCACAAAGAATCACCAAAAACCGAGCTCTACAAGTCAAGATGCGATAAAATGGTATAACCCTCGATTTGAGAATATATTCTGCCTGCCCAGGTATTTGTTCATCGCTATCGCGAGAGAAGTGGTGCGATCACGTAGAAGGAAATAGCTACTGGCCCAAAATATGCTACACGGTTGCAAAAGTTCTTATGCGATTGCGTTTAAGGGATAGACAGGCTTCTGTGATCGCAAAGAAGGTCATGCAAACGCGAAGAGTAACGAGTACCAGTGCTCAAGCCCTGGTTTCTAGTACGCGAACGCGGAACAGAAAAGGCAAATGCGAAGAGGGAAAAGTACAGAGCTACGCGATCGCGAGGACTATTACGTGAACACGTAAAAGGAAATTGAGGCAATCATCAGAGAAACATCACGATCCCGATCGAGAAAGGAGCACTGCGATTGCGATGAAGAACATCAGACACCAAAACCAGCAGTTCAAAAATAGGGGAAAATGACCCGTAGCCCACCCAGAACACACCCGAGGCCCCGTCTAAACATACAAACAAGTTCTACAACCTAACCCGGGCTCGCTCGAGGTCTCAAATCACATCAAACAATGACGAAACTACGAATCACACCAGGAATCGAGCTTATGAACTTTCGAATCTTCTAACTTCTAAAACTCGTGCCGAAACCTATCAATTCAACCCAGAATGACGCCAAATTTTGCAGACAAGTACCAATTGACATCACAGAGCTTTTCCAACTCTCGGAATCGCATTCCGCCCCCGATATCCCAAAAAGTCAACTGTGTTCAAACTACTCCATTTTCCAAATTTCAAATTTTCCAACTTTCTGCCGAATTTCCTCAAATTACTCTACGGACATCCGAATCCAAATCTAGACGTGCGTCTACGTCCAAAATAACCATACAAAGCTGTTGAATTACCCAAAACTCATTCCGGAGCCGTTTAAACAAAAGTCAAATTCCGCTCAAATTCCACTCATTAAGCTTCCAAACTAAAATCCTTCTTCTAATTCGACTTCGGGTCATCCGGTAGCTAAATCCAACCATGCACACAGGTCGATATACACAATGTGAAGTTGTTCAAGACCTTAGTCCACCGAATGAAGCTTAAATTCTCAAAATGACCGGCAGGGTCGCTACATTCTCCCCCTCTTAAACACACGTTCGTCCTCGAACGTGTCAAGAATTACCTCGAAGCCTTCAAGTCACTGAATGCACACTTCCAACATACACCCGCGGGTGATCCCACATTACCCTAATCTACATAATCTTGACGACACCATATCAACTGCAAATTAGCCTTTCTACCAAATCGATAAACCTCATAACCCGAATTCTCACCTTCTATTCATTTACAAAAAAGCTCGATTCTAAATCCACATCCGGTATCAGTCTCAACCAGCTGCATCAACTCATGCCTGCACCTACAAGGTACGACCACACAATATAACACACCACACATAGGCTTATAATAGCACTTCTGATCACAATAGCTGCCCGAAATCAACCTAGCACTGACAATTAGCCTCATATCTGGTAGAACTCTATTTCAAACTTCCATAATACTGATAATGATGCAAGAAACACGAAGACCTCGTAATTAGACACCCGAATCACCAAGCCACAACTAACACCATTGGGCACACACCCCGCAAGCTAAAACTAAAGAAGCATAGAACGAAAATGACTGAATATGAAAAGAGAAGCACATAAGGAAACTATCAAACAAGCCCGACAAACATAATCCTCTATCAATACTAACCTACATAACAATATAACAAGGAAAGAATTAAAGCACATGAACAAATCATAAGGATCCCATCCTAATATAACTTCCACTGGTGTACTCAATCCGGTTCAAGCATATTGAATCACAAGCGATCACGAGGGTCTCGCCCTCAACTCTAAATCACATATCGAATATATATCATACCAATAGAAATCTTCCACTAACTCAGCTCTACCAATAAATCACAACACTCGCTGAACTCTCACCCCATAAGGTACCAAATCATGATTTGTAAGAACACTCAGGATACCAAAACCTACCATAATGAACAACGGGGACTCACTTCTAGTCTCATCACGCTCAATTATGAATAAAGCAATGATAGACACAGGCTACCACTCATAGAATCTCCCTGCAGGAGAAAACACGAAAATAGAGTGCAAAGCTTGAAACTCACTCATAAATGAAGCAACAAATAAAGGAACTCGTCCCGACCAGTAGATTTATAATGAAATACAAATGGTGCCCCTATGTAGCAGATCAAAACATGCCTGTCTGATAACATCTGAAACAACGACCTCCATCCTACTATATGAAATACATCAACGGGCTGGGACTCCCCCTCTTGGGCGCCCTCTACTCTCCCGAATACCCCGTTGTGACACACCTGCCCGAAGCCTGGGACAATCTCTCACCATGTGGATGATATTCCACACTCAAAGAAACCCTCTACTGACGTGGCTGTGGAAACTGTGTAGTACGAGTACTATGAGACCCATGAGTACCTGAAACCATATGCAAAAATGGAAGTGCAAACTGAACGGGCTGACCCACAAAACTTCTACCATGTCGTACCCTGTCTCCAAAATAAGGACCTGTAGATCTCTCTGGTATATGAGGCCTCCTCACCTCCCTGTACTTTCTCTCATGATCTTGTCTATCCTCTCGCTCCCGGTCCCACATTCCCTTTAACAGGCAAGCGATCCCTACCACCTGCTGAAATGCGACCACTGACTCCAGCTCTCGAGCCATGCTACATCGAATATCATTCTGAGCCCCTCAATGAATCTATGGACTTAACCTCTAACTGTAGCGGCCAAGGCAGGTGCATAGCTGGCCATCTCACTGAATCTTACGGCATACTCAAATATTTCCATAGTGCTCTGACGCAACTGCTCAAACTCCGTGCGCCATGCATCCCAAAGGGACTGAGGTACAAACTTTCTCAAGAAAAAAAAACATCTCTGAAAATAGAACCCATTTAAGTGAAGATGCATCGGCCGGGCTACCCAACTCATATGGCCACTGCACCTGATAAGCCGCTCCTTTAAGCCGGAACGTAGTACAAGAAATCCCACTCGTATCAGCAATATCCATAGTGCGGAGGATGCTATGGCACTCCTCCATCAATTCTAAGCCGCCCTTCCTCGGATGTTCCGGAATACGTCCGTAGTTTCAATTTAAATATGCAGTACAGGGGGATCTCCCGGAATACGTCGATAGTCCCAATTTAAATATGCAGTGCAACCAACAAAGACAACAATTATAGCACGACAGAAAACTCGTACATCACCATATCAAGTACAAAGCAACAATGACATTAATACAAGGTACGACGAGTAAATCAATACAAGAACTTTAAATCACAAGGAAATAGCAGAACTCGTTCACAAGGAATAATCACGGTAAAGAATGCTAAGTGTAAAGAGAACAACTTAACCAGGGAAAAACAAGAAGTAACAACGAATCCACAATATTCAAGTCAACAATAAGAAGCCAACACAAGTCAAATAAATTTCAAATAAAGGAAAGTCGACTATGATATAAGTTATCTAAACTCCTTTTAAGGTTGAGCAATTACAAGAGATATTCAAAAATTCGAATAAGGGGAAACAGTAAAAGATAATCATAATTCCAATTAATGCTAAACAATTTTAGGGTGAGATAATATTAATTTCAATTAGATAGGCAGTTTATGAAAAATATAGTATGACGGTCGAAGAGGTAAAAGCTTCAGATAATTCAATTAGGGTCAAATAATCAATAAAGTGAATCTAAAAGCAAGTAATTCTTATTTAAGCAGGTAGAGATGAAACTAGAAATCATGAACTCAGTCATAACAAGTACAACTTCATACACAGGGAATATAAGGACCTAAGAACCCTAAAAGGCCAACCTTCTACAAATAATCCGAGCACACACTTGTCACCTTACATATACGGACTACAATCAACATAGAAGACTCAAATACTAAGGGGTAATTCCCCCACACAAGGTTAGGCAAGATACTTACCTCAAAGACGTCAACCCGGTACTCTAAAATGGACTTTTCGGGTGAAAAGGCGTCCGGACGGCTCAAATCCTACTAGAACAACTTCAAAGCACACATAAAACTTATAAGGAACTATTTCGGATAATAAAGTTTCGATCTTTACAAAAAAATCTAAAAATCGGCCCAAAGGTCGACCCCCGGGTCCGCACCTCGGAACCCCACAAATTTTACAAAATCCGAACACCCATTCCAATATGAGTTCAACCATACAAAAATTATCAAATTCCGATGCCATTTCTTCCCTCCAATCATGAAAATTTAATTCTGGGAGTTTCTTCAAAAACAAACATTTTTCCCAACTAAAAACACAATTTAAATGATAAAAACAAAGATTAAATCATGGATTATATGTAATTACAAGTGATAAACACTTACCCAATTGAATTGCTTGAAAACCCCACCAAGAATCGCCCAAAACCAAGCTCTACAAGTCAAGATGTGATAAAATTGTATAACCCTCGATTTGAGAATATATTCTGCCTGCCCAGGTATTTGTTCATCGCGATCGCGAGAGAAGTGATGCAATCGCGTAGAAGGAAATAGATACTGGCCCAAAATATTCCACGCGATCGCGAAAAGCCTTATGAGATTGCGTAAAGGGATAGACAGGCTTCTACGATCGCAAAGAAGGTCATGCAAACGCGAAGAGTAACGAGTACCAGTGCTCAAGGCCTGGTTTCTACTACGCGAACACGGAACAGAAGAGGCAAACACGAAGAGGGAAAAGTACAGAGCTATGCGATCGCGAGGACTATTACGTGAATTCTTAGAAGGAAACTGAGGTGATCAGCAGAGACGCATTGCCATCGCGATCGCGATCAGAGCATCTGACACCAGAACCAGCAATTCAAAAATAGGGAAAAATGACCCGTGAACCCACCCGGAACACACTCAAGGCCCCCGAGACCCCCTCTAAACACACAAAGAAGTTCTACAACCTAACCCGGACTCGCTCGGGGTCTCAAATCACATCAAATAACGACGAAACTATGAATCACACCAGGAATCGAGCTTATGAACTTTCGAATCTTCCAACTTCTAAAACTCATGTCAAAACCTATCAATTCAACCCTGAATGACGCTAAATTTTGCAGACAATTCCTAATTGACATCACAGAATTGCTCAAACTATCGGAATCACATTCCTCCCCCGATATCCCAAAAAGTCAACTATGGTCAAACTACTCTATTTCCCAAACTTTAAAATTTTCAACTTTCGCCGAATTGCCTCAAATTACTCTACGGACATCCGAATCCAAATCTGGACGCGCATCTAAGTCCAAAATCACCATCGGATATGTTGACATTACCCAAAACTCATTCTGGATCCGTTTACACAAAAGTCAAATTCGATCAAATTCCACCGCTTAAGCTTCCAAAACTAAACCTTTTTCCAGTTCGACTCCGGATCATTCGATAACTGAATCCAACCATGCACGCAGGTCGATATACACAATGTGAAGCTATTCAAGACCTTACGCCACTGATGGAACTTAAATTCTCAAAATGACCGGCCGGGTTGTTACATAAGTACATGTAGCGTGCAGAGATAGATGCAAAAACTCATGTATAGAGTGGAAAACGGGCGGGTTGGATCGGATATGAGCGAGTCAAAATAGATAATTTAAAAAATGGATAAATTATTCGACCCGTATTTGAGATGGATAAAACACGGGTTTATCCGATGGATAATATGGATCATGTTATCCATGGATTTTTAAATATGATTACTTATGAGAGAATTCCTAGTCTTCCAAACTTGAGAAACTCCAATTTGAGGCTTTACAAATGTAAAAGTTAAACACATTAGTTATTCATTTGATTATCCATTAGGTTAACCATTTTCTAAGTGGATAATATGGTTATTTATCCATATTCGACCCGTTTTTAAATGGTTCATTATCCAACCCATTTTTTGATGGATAATATGGGTGGTGTTTTCTTTTAACCATTTTTCCACCTTTACTCATATAGCTAGTAAACATAAGAGCATTCATTCTCTTTGAGCTATCATATCAAACTTATGATCCATCTTTGGTGCTATTTTGGCCTACTTAGATCGTCGTACCAACTAGCACATTTTTTTTGTGGTCTAACTCATGTTTCACAATCACATTCTATTTCATTTTCTAGCTCCTTAATTAAAAATTTCATCATCTTCTTATACACTGGCATAAAATAATCGTGTGTAGCAATTGTAGAGAATAAAATTCGCGTCAAAAAATTAAGTGGGACTGAGAAATATTGCAAAAATCATAGTATTTTATTTCAAATAATATGAGCGTTACAATCTCTATGAATCCTCTGATTTTTCTTTTCTAAGATAATATCTTCATGGTTGCCACGAACTCTATCACGAACAAGTAGCCTTGGTCTTTAATTCTTTGTATTTGATTTGACTTTTTTCTTGATGCTTGAACACTTGAAATTTTTGTTGAGGTGCTTGATGCTTGAATACTTGCAATTTGTAGAGAATTGTGACATTTGATCCAAAAGCCCCCTTGTGTCTTTTTGTTAGTCCTCCACTTCTATTCTTCTCAAATGAGAGAAGTGACCCCTTTATATAGTTGTGGGTAGGAGTGAAAAATTGGTGGGTCGGGTCGAAAACGGGTAATAAAAAATGGATAAATTATCCGATCCGACTTATATTTAATACAAATAAAAAACGGATTAACCGACGAATAATATGAGTAACCATATTATACATGAATTCTTGAATATGATTACTTTTGGGAGAATTCCTAATCTCCCAAACTTGGGAAACCCCCAATTTGAAGCTTTACAAATGTAAAAGTTAAAGTCATTGGTTATCCATTGGTTACTCATTGATTATCCATTTTCTAAATAGATAATATGGTTCTTATCCATATTTGATTCGTTTTAAAAAAAATTATTATTCAACCCATTTTTAATGGATAATATGGGTGGTTAACTATTTTCTTTTAACTATTTTGCCATCCCTAGTTGTGAGGTGGAGTATCCTCTAAGAAAGACTTATGGGCCATGGACTTAGTCTTCATGGGCCGACCTAGTTAGGGGAAAACAATCTATATAGGTTAGCACAATAATATCCATCTAAATGGGCTAGCACAATAATATTGGATTATTATTTAAATTAATTTACGTAGATTTAAATAATTAACCCAAAATATTAGTCCATAATATTTTTTCGGGCCAAAATATATTTAATTGAGGATTTTTCAGAAATCATGATTGTTTAGTGGCTATTAACTTCCAATATACAGTACTGAAATTCACCTACAAAATAAGGGAGTCCAACTGTGCGACTATATTCGTCGTATTCACGCTACTGTATTCATGAATACAATAGCGGAATTCGCCTAAAAATTAGGGGACTCTAGCTGTTTAATAACAGAAAGAGGATCAATTAGCGTATATCACTCCTAATTTAACTCAATAACATCAATTCTACATAAGTTTTACTGCTACACGACTGTATTAGCGCTACTGTATTCATGAATATAAAAATGAAGTTTCCCTAAAAAATAAGGTGGTCCAGTTGTGCGACTGTATTCGCTGTATTCGCGCTACTGTATTCATGAATACAGTAGCAAAATTCGCCTAAGAACTAAGAGAATCCAGCTGTTTAATAACAGAATGATGATCAATTAGCGTGTATCACTCCTAATGTAACTAAAAAAAATTAATTCTTTATAAATTTTGATGCTACTGTGCTGTATTCCATATATTCATGTGACTGTATTAATAAATACAGTGATGTAATCAAGAAAATATGGTGTATACTGTTCTATTTAATTGGACTGTATACATTGTATTCAAATTACAGATATTCATTATTCTCTACTATAAATTGTATTCAATTCACTGTATTCAATTCGACTGTATTCCAACAATAAAAAATCACAAAACATAGTGATGTTCGACTATAATCAATAAATACAGACTTTTCGAATACATAAATACATGCGAAAAAGTAATTATTTATACAAAAATATAATGTATTTGAGTGTGTTTGTACATAATACAATGTATTTATATCATTGCATGTGACTAAAATAGCAAAGAAGAGAAGAAAGTTCACCAGAGATGGCGGTTTTCGGCCAAGGAAAATACCGTATACATTGTATTAAAACTAAAAAGGGAGACGAGCAAAACCCCGACCCTCAAGTCTATCTATTCACCTAAGAAGAAGAGCCAATAGTGGATGATGACGGCGACGATGATTCTAACGACGACCACGATGATGACGCCGTCGATTCTGCTGATGTGATAGAGAAGAGAGAGAATTGAGAATCTTGCTGATAGAGAGATAGAAGGAAGAGAGAGAGAGAGAGAGAAGGAATACAATAGGCGTATTTCATGCCTCAACGGTAATAATACCTATTTTGCTATAAAATAGAAAAGGTAGTTATAAATAATAATATTTTGAAATTGTTTTGGTTTATAATAAATAGGGTGTAATAGTTCGTCGTAGGAGGTAAATTTCCTACTTAATTTGGGATTATACTCAAATTTTTATGAATTTAAATTTAATAAAATTTTAATTGCTTACGAATACCTCATACTTGAAAACTTATTGGATATAAGATCGCTGAAACCCAATAGCCTAATCCATGTCAGAAACAATCGCAAAAGCTGTCTTAACAAATGATCCCATATCGAAATGAGCCTAGATATAGCGCCACACTTATAATTTCATACATTAAGAAGAAATCTTTTACATCAACTTTTGGGTATTTTCATAACCTAAGGTTGATGTTTGAAGAAATGAAGGAAATGAAATGAATAAGAAGTAGGGTTAAGGGTAAAGAATAAGAGGGTGATGTGGAAGCATCAGGGGCGTCCATAGTCACTTAAGATGTGTGGATCAGATTACAAATCCTAATAAGATCTAAGGGTGGAGATCTAATAGAGAATATTCTAGAGACTATTAATAATAACAGACTCTCAGCAGAATCAGTTAGACAATTACTGGTACTCAACTAAATCTCTCTCTACATTCTTTTTCTCTCTCGATCCTCTTGTATACGGCTAAAATCAGAGAGCCCGATTTTATGATCATTATGGCATTCCATAGCCCGACTTCGGAGGGCTCGAAGTACAGTTTGAGGTTCGATACCGAGGAAGCATATCGAGGATTCTCCACACTCGACCTAGAGGCGGTGTAAATTGATGACCATCATGAAAAAGCGAGAAATTCTCAAAAGGCACGTAGTTAAAACTGACCAAATATGCAAGAATATTACAAGTCCTTACCGTGACATTAAATAGCTATACCAACTATATTTCTTTGTAATAATTACACATGTACTATGTTGGGATTCCCCTCTTATATAAAGGGGACCCTTGTCATTTTGTAACAGATATGATATTCAATACAAGAAGAAGAACACCCTCTGCTCTCTAACTCAAACATTCTCTACATTTGTTCCATTGATTTATTTCTTTCTATTTATTATGTTCATTAATTGTTCTTCACTTATTTCTCATTATTGAACATAAAGAGGCCATCTTCGAGGCCCTCAATACTGTCATATCTTCATCGATCACCCTCTGTCAAGCTCTCAAGCTCGACCTCGAGGCCCGATTTCGACCAGTTCGAAACTATGTCAAGCTCTTGAGCTCAATCTCGAGGCCCTATTTCGACCAGCTCGAAACCCCGCCTCATAACTGCTCGATTTACGCAATTCCATTACCTTTTACTCTTTATCTCATTTTTCTTAACTCTCACTTAGCATCCATTGCCTAAACAACTAGTATTAAAATAAATCACATATTTTTAGAACCACAAAATTGGATATAATTGTAATTACCATTTTCACGGTAAATAGTTTGGCGCCCACCGTGGGGCTAAAAATAATAATGATTGTTGTAATGCTAGTTTTCTAAAAACACAAGTTATTATTTACACTCTTTCTTGTCCTAGAATCTTCAATTTCAGGTCAAAAAATGTCTATTCAGTAAATGCACATGAAGACAACGGTCCTGAGGATCATGGAGAGAACGGTGCAACTACTTCAGGCGCCGGTGTAAAATTGCAAAACCCTGAAGGGGCACCAGTACAAATCCCTGTTGATGAAGGCTCACGCAACGCTCAACATGTCGATGTAGGCTCTCATACAGACGGAAGTGTGCACGAAGGAGACCAACACGAAGCATGAAGAGCCCCAGTTCAAAAGGAAAGAGAAGTTATCCTTCATGTCATTTTTGAGATGTTGCGAGCACAACAAGTGGATATTGCTCAGCTACAAAGCCATCAAAAAACTCCAAGCACAACACCACCAGAAACGGCTCCGCAAGTCGAGCAAGCACCAGAAAGGTCGAGCAATAACGGGTCAGCAGACGACCCCGCTATTATCAAGATGCTCGAGGACCTCGCAAAGAGGATTGAATCAGGTGAAAAGAAGATAAAAGCTAACGACAAAAAGGTGGAGACCTATAACTCGAGGGCCAATCAGATCTCGGGTGCACCCCCGATTCTGAAGGGTGCAGATTCAAAGAAATTCATGCAAAAGACATTTCCAGCAAGTGCAGCTCTGAAGCCCATCCCGAAGAAATTCAGAATGCCCGATCCCCCAAAGTACAACGGGACCTTGGACCCCAATGAACACATTATTTCTTACATCTGTGCTGTGAAAGGGAACAACTTAAAAGATGACGAGATTGGATCTGTCTTATTGAAAAAACTTGGAGAAATGCTGTCCAAAGGGACCATGATGTGGTATCATAACCT
>ML435265.1:11662-23609 GCA_005239525.1 Nicotiana knightiana | reverse complement strand
GAACTCAATAGATTCGTTTTCCATGATGGCATGCTTTTTTGTGAAGGTGCATGCTGGTGCCATCAAGGTCGCTACGAGGAAATCTGACATTTTCAAAATTAAACAAAGAGAGAATGAGATGTTAAGGGAGTTCGTATCCCGCTTCCAATTGGAGCGAATTGAGTTACCACCGATCTCTGATGATTGGACAGTGTAAGCCTTCGCATATGGCTTAAATGAACTAAGCTTGATAGCTTCAAAGAAGCTGAAGCAAAACTTGATCGAGTATCCTTCCATAGTTTTGGCGGATGTGCACAACAGGTATCAATCAAAGTCGAGGATGACCAATTGGAAGCCCCCTCGGGCTCGATGTATCCCAGCAAGCTCATAGCAAAGGAATCGAGGCTTCCAGAGAGAGAGCCGAGGCCAAGCAAAGAAAGGTATCAACCGTATATAAAAAATCAGAGAAATATCCCGAGACGCAGCATATCTCGAAATGATCGAATGATGGATCGAGGCTAGAATCCTCGGGAACTTGTGAGCAAAGTAGGGTTTGACAGGCACACGGTTCCGGTAAAGGCACCCCGACTATCCGAGTACAACTTCAACATTGATGTTTCAGACATCGTATCGGCAATAGGTAAAATCAAAGACACCAGGTGGCCAAGACCTGTACTATCAGATCCTTCGCGAAAGAACCCTAACTTGATATGCGAATATCACGACACTCACGGTCATAGGACCGAGGATTGCAGGCAGCTTCGAGAAGAGCTAGCCCGACTAATTAGCAAAGGCACCTTCGAGAATTCCTCAGCGACCGAGCTAAAAACCAATTTCGGGAAAGAGAGGCGAACAAGAAAAATGAAATAGAAGAACCACAACAAGTCATCCACATGATTATTGGAGGAGTCGACGCCCCTCAGGGACCCATTTTCAAGAAAACAAAAGTATCCATCACCAGGGAAAAGCGAATTCGGAGCTACATACCTGAAGATGCTCTTTCATTCAGCGAAGAAGACATCGAGACCTTGTCTCAACTTCATAGTGACGCACTGGTTATTTCTTTTCTTTTGAATAAATTTCAAATTAAATGTGTGCTCGTGGATCCAGGTAGCTCGACCAACATAATTAGGTCAAGGTGGTAGAGCAAATCGGATTGCTCGACCAGATCGTGGCCGCCTCTCAAGTCCTCAACGGATTCAACATGGTGAGCGAGACAACGAAAGAGGAAATCCTCCTCCCAGTCAATGTGGCCAGTATAATTCAAGATACCAAGTTTCATGTCATCAAAGGTGACATGAGATATAATGCTTTGCTTGGAAGGCCATGGATCCACAGTATGAAGTTTCCTACGAAGGGTGGAGTAAAAACAGTATACGAAGAGTAGCACGCAGCAAAAGAGATGTTCGGGGTGCACGATATGGCACTGACACCAATACCCTCTACATCGGAGGGGCCAAAGAACAAGCAAACAGTCGAGTAGTAATCACAAACTACATCCTCGGACGAACGTATAAAGGATCGTGCCACGTCCTCGGAATGAGTAACTGAAGCATATCGAGGCTTGAACGCCAACACAGTTAAGGTACAATCCTTCCATCTTTCTTTCACATTTTACACTAACCTATGCACAGGTGTTCGATTGAAAGGAATCGAAGCACCTTCCAGCTCGAAGGCCTCAAGTTTTAAAGCATGCGTTGCGTTATTTTTCCCTCATATCAGATTTTATCCCAAATGGGTTTTACCGATGAGTTTTTTAACGAGGAAACATCCATATTCTACCTAAGAAGAACTCATCAAGTATTCAATGCTTCTCTTCGATCAACCTCAAATACTGAGGGGCATCTGCCTAGGAGCCACCTCTTCGAAGAAATAAAAATATGCCAAAGAGGGTCTCGATAGGAGAATGATGTAAAGGACCAAACGGTCGAATGAACCGTGTCCACATAGAATAATCGAACCCTCAATGGTGAAAACATGTATACTTGTACCAAGTATTTTGAAGGAGAATCTTTTATCATCAAATTAATTCGCGCTTCAAAGAAGTTTGATATTTTCACAAGAAATGGCTCCAGGGCCAGAAATTTCCCAAACACTCGGGGATTGACATAAGAAACTCGAAGTTGTAAGACCTCAGGGCCAGCAACTTCGAGCTCATAAGCCCTCCATGAGGCATCAATGTAAGCCCTCCATGAGGCAACATCAACAATGTAAGCCCTCCACGAGGCAGTATCAATAATGTAAGCCCTCCACGAGGCAATATCAACAATATAAGCCCTCCACAAGGCAATATCAATAATGAAAGCCCTCCACGAGGCATATCAACAATGTAAGCCCTCAATGAGGAAACATCAAATTTGTAAGACCTCAACGAGGCATGCTCAAATTTACAAGCCCTCAATGAGACAACATCAAATCTGTAAGACCTCAACGAGGCATGTTCAAATTTATAATCCCTCAATGAGGAAACATCAAATCTGTAAGACCTCAATGAGGCATTTTCAAATTTATAACAATGAGGAAACATCAAAAAATCGAAGCCATAAGACCTCGGGCCGGTAACATCTAACTCATAAGCCCTCAATGAGGCAACATCGAAAACTCGAAGCCATAAGACCTCAAGGCCGGAAACATAAAACTCATAAGCCCTCAATGAGGCAAATCAAAAACTCAAAGCCGTAAGACCTCAGGGCCGGCAACTTCAAGCTCATAAGCCCTCAAGCAAGGCATGTACAAACCTGAAAGACCTCAAGCAAGGCATGTACAAATTTGTAAGACCTTAAAAAGGCATAATCCCGATATCAAAGTCAAGGCTATATATAGAACTTGTAAGACCCCTAAAAAGTCATACCCTCGATATAGATGTCGAGGCTACCTCACTCGAGGACTAAAAGGCTACGGCAAAATACAATGACCAAGATCATAAGGCTCCGGCCAAACTAACGCGACTCGAAGACATACGACCGTCTCCATAGAATCACATGCCTTCAAATACTTCAAAAATACTTTGAAAAATACCGGTTAATCAGGATACCCTTGGCATAAGCAAAAGAGATTCGATCATATCATCTCCAAACAATGAAAAGGCTTCGAAACAATCAGCCTTCGAGCGAAACCTCCCGAGATAGTCATTAACCGTCACACAACGGCTCATAATTGAGCTTCTTTCGAGCCGTCGAAGAGTCGGACAAAAACAAAAACTTCAAAAAGTCTTTAACGAGGGAAAACTATAGCCATATTAGAGATCGTACTGACCCAATATGTAAGATCCTAAGAGCCAGCCTAAAGAGCCTTAGGGCCAATTTAAAAAACCTAAGGGTCGATGAGCTCGTGTTGAAACCCTGCTCGAGGACTGAGCCTTAAATGGTTAACCATATTAGAGGTCATACCAACCCAATGCGTAAGAGCCCAAGCGCCAGCTACACTAAACGTCGTACCGACCCAATGCGTAAGAGCCTAAGCGCCAGCCATGTTAAAAGTCATACCGACCTAATGTGTAAGAGACCAAAGGCCAGCCTAAAAAGCCTCAGGGCCAATTTATAACCCCAAGGGTTTCATTTCGAATTCCAATTCACCGGGCTAATTATCAACAAGCATCAAAATTCAAAACAAAAAGAAAGACAAACACAAGGAAATCAGAAATACCAAAGGATTTTTTATACATATATGTATTAAAAATATACATTTACAATGATACCACAAGAGTTTTATACAAATGACAAGAAAGAAAAGCATAGTCTACTCTCGGGACCAGCTCCGTCGATGGCCCCTCGGACCAGCTCCCACGGCGGCCTTCAAATATCAGCATCGACATCAGAAGAAAGGAAAAACTTGGCGTCAATCCCATCTGCGTTGGCCTGCTTTATCTCCTCCGAGAGATCAAGGCCCCTAGAATGAATCACTTCTAGGGTCTCCCTCCGATATCTGCATCGGGCATACTCATTACTCCTCCTCTCTCTAACAAAGGCTCCCCTAAGCTCAGCCTGAGCATCGACAACATCTTTGAGTTGCAGCATGAACACTTATCTGCTCCTTCAACGTACTGCATTCGGAATTGGCCTGTCCGACTTCGCCCTGAAGGCGTTCTAATGCCTCCATTTTTCTCTACAACTGAAGCACCAAAACATTAGTTTTCAAAGACGGGAACAAGCATGTAATCCCTCAAAACAAGGATTACGTGTTGCTCGAGATTGCCTTCATAGTCTCGACTCCGATTCATCTCCGATCGTAGATATATAAACTCTCTTGTCTTCTTATCACAAAGAAGCTTGAGAGATTTCCCTTGTCCAAGGCTTCCCGTAACTTGGCCTCACTGCGGAGCAAATCGGACTTGAGGTTGTCAAAAGCCTATGAAAAAGAAGCTTTAGTTCAAAAGATGAAAATACAAAGCTGAAAAACCAACAAAGTCAACCATAACTCACCACGGAACAGAGCCGCTGAGCCTCCTCAAAAGTTGAGCGTGCGTCTACTGGTCTGGTCTCATCGGCCCCAGTTGAACCGATCTCCCTCTTGTGGAACCGCCCCTAACCCCGAACATCCCTCGAAGTACCTTTGAGGAGGGAAGCAAGCGATGGTGAAGGATTCTTGCTCCTTCCCTCTTGTGGAACCTCGGAAGGATTCAGGCCCAACACGTTCGGCAACCTCGGAAGGCCCTCCAATTCGAGCCATCGATGCAGAATCGTCCTCTCCAGGAGTATTGAT
Source organism: Nicotiana knightiana (assembly GCA_005239525.1). Lineage (NCBI taxonomy): Eukaryota > Viridiplantae > Streptophyta > Magnoliopsida > Solanales > Solanaceae > Nicotiana > Nicotiana knightiana. The sequence continues at coordinate 18,929 of ML435265.1, read as the reverse complement.
GTCCACAGAATAACCGGTGTATATAAGGTCCTCTTCAGTGGCGACATCTTCTTTGTGCACCCGGGCAGGCTCCGCCTCGTTGTGCATATCCTCATCATTCGATGACCTTTTTCGCTTATTATCCTCCCACGGCTCGAAGCCGACGGTCCTTCCCCCTCCTTGAGAGGGCACGGTCTGATCTCGGAGAATGCGCTAACGTCTGCGGTGACGGAGTTAATACACATAGAGGAAAGCATTCTTCAAGGACAATCACATAACACATATCGTGGTGTTTTGCTTCCCATCTGCCCTTCGACAAATATCGCCACTTGCGTTCATCATACAACGAGGAAGCTGCCAGCCTCCGAGTCCAGCCCGCAAGATCGGGAATCTCTTCCGGCATCCCCGGAACCACTAAGAAGGAGAAAAAAAGCATTCTTGTAAATAATCAAGAGCAAAGGGCACTAAGGTACGACATAGTGCTTACGTTTGAAGTTCCATTTTTTGGGGAACGATAGGAACTCTACAGGAAGGATGTCGACGGTCCTCACTCGGAAAAATAGACTCATCCATCCTTGGTTCCGGCCTTCATCTTCACTGGCAGTAAAGGGCTTGGTGGATCAACGTCGTAATGCAATCATGCCTCGACAATGCAGAGGCCGATATAATCTGATAAGGTGGCTAAGGATAAACTCGAGCTCAGCCTTTTCAGTGAAGAACCTTTTCATCAACACTATTTGCCAGAAGGAAGGATGAATCTGAGCCAAAGTGACTCGATACCTTTTACAGAATTCGAGCACAAGGCGGTTGAGGGGGCCCAATCTAAATGGGTACGTATACACATTCAGGAATCCCTCTATGCGGGCCATAATATTCTCTTCTCGGGAAGGTATCTGTAGCATCACATTTTCTCCCCATCCACAATCTCTCCTCACGGCCTCAGGGTGATTCTCCTCTATCGATCGAATAAACCTCGACGCATGTTCTCGATGGCCCGGAGCATCGAAGGGTTTCTCTAGTGCAAATTCCTTCTTCAAAGAAAACCAACTCAAGGTTAACTCGTCGTACGCCAGCGATGTACCACCGACTAGGCAAGAAGCAGAGGTAGAGTTTCCCTCTTCTTGGTGGGCGGATTTGGGCACGGCATCCATAACTATTCGAATAAAGATAAAGAGGAAGAAAGCTCAACCAAAGCTTTGAACTAAAGAAGAGCTGGGAGAAGGAAGAGGACTTTAAAGAGAAAACTAGTTTTGCACACTGCAAAACCTTAAAGCAAGCATATATATAGAACAAGCGACGACTATTCATCTGCTTTGAGGGCCAATTAATTCTGACAAGGTCGTTATAGCTTTGGGGAAGTGTACTGGCGGGCCACCTCGGTCACTTCATGGTCATGTCATATGAATGACGCTGTCATACAATGTTCGAGGGATCAAAAATCCCATTCCAATCTAGCCTCGAGAAGGTATCCGATCTCAAGGATCTTTATTTCTACAAGTAAGGGCTCCAAAGAGCTAAATTCAGAGCTCGAAGATTGACTTTTGCATAAACATTGCAGAGCAAAATTTGAATATATGAAACAAAGAGATCTTTTGCATTGCAAAAAAATATATTTACAAGGGTATTTGACAAAGCTCCCCCGAGGATCCCATGTACAAAAAAGGAAAAGAAAAAATAGTAAGTAAGTCTACTCTTCGCCTTCGCTACTGCCCGAGTCGCTTCCGGAGCCCTCATCCAAAGTGGTTGAGATTGCTGATTCTTCCTCCAAGGCCCTGGCTTCTTCAATCTCGGCAGAGAGATCGACACCTTTGACACTCGCTTCCTCGAAGTCTTGCCTCCTAGATTGCAGGCGAGCATGAGCAACAACCCTAGCCAATTTTAGCTCAGCCTTTTCGGACATCTCCCTGGCCCGATCATTTTCGGCGGCAACATCCCTTTTGTATGTGGAAACAAATTCTTCGGCTTCGGACTTTGCCGCGGATAATGCAGAAGCCTCCTCCTGAGCACTTCGAAGAAGGGCATGAGTCAAGGATAACTCTTCCTGAAGTATGTCCCTCTCCAAGGCCATGACATCATTCAGTCACGTCAGCTCGAGGTCTCGGCGTCCTTGGTCCCAATCTCCCCCCGAAGCTGCCCCACCTGGGCATCTTTTTGCCTAATCTGCAAATACAGAAGACAAGCTAATTAACATCAATTATGGCAATAAAAGACAAGTTCATGGGTACCAGATTACCTGCTCGATAAAGTCGGCCCTCTCATGGAACGCTATCTCTGAGCGTTCCCGGAGGTTGACCATCTCATCCTCTTTTCGGGCATGCAGAGCCTTCAGCTCGTTTAGCTCCAATGTAAGCTTCTCGAGCTCCTCCTCACGGCAAGTCAGCTCGTCATGTAGCTTAGAGAAAGCTTGGTAAGGGTGACGTACAACACAAAGGAAGAAAGTTAGAAAAGCAAGGGTAAAAATTTGAAGCAAAAATACTATATCAAGAATATCACCTGCTTTTGAAGCCTCTCAGCCTCCTCGAGAGTGACGGGGAGATCGAGATCGGTCTCTTCCTCAACGCCTTCATAATAATCTTTGAATGTATCACCCTCTCCCAGAGAGGTCCCCAAACCGGAGGCATTCCGGCCCTGGGCATATCGTATCTCTCTTGGAGAAAATGACGGGCCCAATTGAAATCCGCCTGGACCATCAACTTCCATCGGGGCTTCCTCTCTACCCCGAAAAACTTCAGAAGCGAGCCCTCCGAACTCAGTAACACGGATTGTACCATGTCCGACGAACGGCTTGGGGACTGCACTCAAACACTCCTCGAGGGTTTACTCAGCACGAGGCAGGTCCGCATCGGCCACTTCCAACTCAACAGCCGTCTATCTATCAACTTTCAAAGAACCGACGCTTCATTTTACCCTTTGTACCAAAGGGCAGGTATCATCATTTTCTTCCTCGGCACGAAGGCTCTCAGCGGCCATCAAGGTAAGGACCGTAACGTCGGTCTTGGGCTTCCGAGCCTTTGCTTTCTTGTATTTTGGAGAATCCGCCAATGTCTCCCTCTTCCTCTTCTTATCCTTGGCGATTTTCGAAGCCTCTTCTTCACCAGGAGGAGGCGGTCTCATCGAAAAGCCTTCCCCGAGGCTTGCACAGGTATGGTGTTTCAAACTTACCTCTATAAAGAATACTTTCAAAGGATGTGCAAATGATCGCAATATAAGCATACTGTGGTTCTTGGCTTGCCCCCTCATCTTGGCCAAATCACGCCAAAACGCGCTTGCTATATGGAAAAGCGGCATCTAAGCGTTTGATCCATCCCGGGAGGTCCTGGACCGCTTTGAGAAACCAAACGGTGGATATGAAATCAGAGGAAAATCAATCAAATAAGAAGGAGGTCAAATCAAAAGAATAAAAAAGAGGTGATGAAACATACTCGATGTGGAGATACTTATGCTTCATGTCCCATTCCTCTGGGAGTGACATTCTATCAGCGGGTATGAGGTCTGATGTTATGACTCTAACAAATCGGCTCATCCATCCCCGGTCTTTGTTCTCGCTGATGTAGCCAAAGAATGCCTTGGAAAATCGACGGTGTAGCTTGATTAAACCCCCTCTAAAGAGATGAGGGCTATACAATCTGATCAAATGATCGATGTCGAAAGTCATTCCCTCGACCATGTTAGAGATATATCGAATCATGTAGACAATCCTCCAATAAGAAGGATAAATTTGACCGAGTGTCACTCGGTATTAATGAATGAAATCGAGAATCACCGGATCTATTAGTGGAGAAGAAGAGTCTACGGGGCCTAGAGTGAAAGGATACGTATACACGCTGAGGAAGCCAACTTTATGTGTTACTATGTTTTCCTCAGCTTTGGGGATTTCCACTTGCGCCGCCTCCCCCAATGGAAGTATATATTTACCCTCTTTGTATCGGTCACCACATTTATGTACCGAGACATGGGCTCACATCGGCCCGATGTAGAATGGGGTTTCTCTATGGTAAGATCGGGGACAGTGTCAAAGGGACCAGGAATGCACTGCTCGATACTAGGAGGAATTTTTGATTTTCCCTTAGAAGGGCATGATGAAGAAGTGGCTCCCTCTTTTTGTGGTACCATTTTGGAGGTTTTTGTCATAATTGTAATTGAGTTTCAAGGAAAGAAGATGAAGAAGCAAGTGTAGAAAGAGGATGAAAGCATAAAACTGTTAGTTAAATTTTGAAGACTTGAAGGTGTTGTAAAAGTGTGAAAGGAAAATAATTGAAGTATTTATAGAGGTCATTTGGGCATGTTTGAGAAGCGTAAAGGTCGAACCAATAGCGGTTCGTGGGCTTCTCAAGAATCGTGCCGATAACGACCTCTGCGCAGCCCTTATGTCACGTCATTTAATGTTCTGACGAGGCTGACATCATAATGAGGATATCGAAGAGGCAATAATTCAACCCCGTTTCTTATCACTTCATTCTAAGAAACGCGAAGACTATCTGTATACGGATATAATCAGAGAGCCCAATTTTATGATCATTATGGCATTCCATAGCCCGACTTCGGAGGGCTCGAAATACAGTTCGAGGTTCGATACCGAGGAAGCATATTGAGGATTCTCCACGCTCGACCTCGGGTCGGTGTAAATCAATGAACATCATGAAAAAGCGAGAAATTCCCAAAAGGCACGTGGTTAAAACTGACCAAGTCTGCAAGAATAGTACAAGTCCGTACCGTGACATTAAATAGCTGTACCAACTGTATTTCTTTGTAATAATTACACATGTACTATGTTGGGATTCCCCCTCTTATATAAAGGGGAACCTTGTCATTTTGTAACAGATATGCTATTCAATACAAGAAGAATAACATCCTCTGCTCTCTAACTCAAATATTCTCTACATTTGTTCCATTGATTTATTGCTTTCTATTTATTGTGTTCATTAATTGTTCTTCACTTATTGCTCATTATTGATCATAAAGAGGCCATCTTCGAGGCCCTCAATACTGTTATATCTTCATCGATGGCCCTCTTTCAAGCTCTCGAGCTCGAACTGGAGGCCCGATTTCAACTAGTTCGAAACTCTGTCAAGCTCTCCAGCTCGACCTCGGGTCCCTATTTTGACCAGCTCGAAACCCCGCCTCATAAATGCTCGATTTGGGAAATTTCATTAACCTTTTCTCTTATCTCATTTTCTTAACTATCACTTAGCATCCATTGCCTAAACAACTAGTATTAAATAAATCACATATTTTTATAACCACAAAATCAGATATAATTGTAATTACCATTTTCATGGTAAACATCTCTCTCTTCTCTCTCCCTCTTCTTACCCCAGTTCTCTTCTTTCTGCAGAACTCCATTGAAGACCGTTGTAATAGCTTGTAGTTACTCATTCAGTATATTGTAAACGCAATAGTTGAGCTAATAAATTCCCGTTAACTTCCGGCATTCATTCACATTTATATTAGGCTGTTATATTTCAATATTAAGATTCATTACAATTGGTATCAGAGCTCTTTATTGGCACTAAAAAATGACAATTACAGAGACTAGATTGAAATCTACTGAAGAAAATATCAAAAGAGTGGAGAATCAATTGCAGGAGCACATGGCCTCGACGAACCAGAAATTTGAGGATTTGAGCAGCAAAACTAGATATGTTAATAGAGAAACTCCTTCCCACTCATGATGGAATTCTAGGAAGTTCAACACGGGAAGTATTGCAACTGGATAACTCAGGAGCTTGGAATAGGTATGGTGAATCAGTAGAGTCTTCTCATGGAAGGGGACAATTCGGTCACAGATTCGAATTTCCTTATTTTGATGGAGTTGGATCTGATTCTTGTTCATGGATGCGAAGATGTGAGCTATATTTCCAATACAATCATGTGCTGGATCCTCAACAAAAACTGGAGGACGCAGTGCTTCACTTGGTGGGCAAAACTGAGGCTTGGGTTTTTTTCATACCAGGTAAGCCATGGAACTATCTCATGGAAGGATTTGTGTGAAGAAATCTGCAGAAGATTGTCGAAGCAGATAATAGCAAATTCAACTTAATTGGTGAATTCAAAAAAGTAGAACAAAAAGGCACATTTAATGAATATCTTGAAAAGTTTGAAGAACTCAAGACTTGGGTACTAATTAGAAGACCTACTATTCTAGAATAATTCTTCTTATAATTCTTTGTGGAAAGTCTTAAGGAGGAAATTAGGAAATTGTGAAAATGCTCAACCCTTATACATTTAGCCAAGCTGTGGAAAAGTCTAGGTTTCAAGAGAAAGTTATTGAAGCTCAAATTAGGAAAATCAAGGTCACTTGGAGTAAGGGCACAGTGCAAACTAATAATGCGATAGTGAATAGAACACATGAGAGTTGATCTGGAGAAGGGAAAGGAAACACATCTAATGCAGGGATCAAAAGGAACCACAATTTGTGTTACAAATGTGGGGATAAATGGGTTCCTGGGCATCAATGCAAGGATAAACAGCTCAATGCTATGATAGCTGAGGAAGAGACAAGAGATCCAGAACAAACAAATGACCTGCCTAATGAATTGGAGTACATTGAAGAGTCACAAGAGTTAGAAATGGTGGAGGAAGCTATTAGCTTTAATGCCCTATCAGGAACAGAGGTTCCAAACACAATCACCTTGAGTGGTACAACCAAAAAGAAGGTATTAACTATAGTGTTAGATTCAAGAAGTACCTATAGAATAGCCTCATAGACACTTGTACTTGTTTTCGTTTGTCATCCCGGTCCTTGTACTCAACGAAATTTCATCCAACCACTTATAGTTATTAAAAATTAATATTTTAAATTCCTCTGACCGTTGACCAGGTCTATGTGGCAGCTTAACAGCCGAGATGGAAAAAATACATGTATTTCATGTGTATATAGAGAGTGAGTATAATTATTTAAACAAGAAAATAATTAAAATGATTTTAAAAAAGAAGGAAAAAAAAGAAAAATATAAAAAAGTTAAATAGAAAGAAAAGTCAACGAGTGCTTTCTCGTTACGTTTTTCCCATCTCCCCCTTCCCCATTTTTCTCTCTCGTCCTCCCTTCTTTCAGTTATTACCTGACCCCCATTTTAACTCAAAACCCAGAGCTACAATACAGTCGTTCCACCACCTCTCATTCACCACAAATGTTCCTCGTCGCCCAATATTAAAAAATTCCCAAATAGGTAACAACTTATGAAAACATTTCTTGTCTAAATCACCTATTTTCTCCCCAGATCCAAATATTTCCAAATTGGTAACAACTTATGAAGAAAATTCTTTTCTAAATCCTCCATTCCACCCC
>ML435265.1:342-11366 GCA_005239525.1 Nicotiana knightiana | reverse complement strand
CCCCCCGCTAAATATTCTGAAGGCGAGTTTTGCAAGGAAAGAAAAATAGAAAAAATACAAAAAGATCTCCGATGAGCCATTTTCCGGTAGAGGAATTTTAAAAAACTTAGGGTGAGATACTTTTAGGAGCCGTTTTGGAACGATTATTTTTTGTAGTTGATTGGTGGTGCTATGGTGCAGTACTGAATGTGAAAAAGCTTTTTAGGTGAAGGGTGATCAGAGAGGAATTGCAGGCGTTAGTGGGGCGATTTTTAACAGTTGAGTTGAAAAAGAAAAAGAAAAAGGAAGAGTAAAAAAGTGATTACCGATGAACAAGAGTTAGATAAATTCTCTATCATTGTTTGTATCATAACATTGTAATGTTACTCAGTGGGATATTTTGATGGTGTTGGTAAATTGTGGAGAATAAAGATGGTGAGTTAGGAGGAAGGTGATAAAGGGGATGGTGGAATGGAAAAAGAAAAAACATATAATTTTGAATAATATTAAAAAATAAATTAAATCACAAAAATCTAATGTGGATACTGATGTGGCATCCACATCAGGGCGTTCGAAGAACACATGCGGTTATAGGGTTTAAAATATTGATTTGGAATAATTATAAGTGTCTGGATGAAACTTCATTGAGTACAAGGACCGAGATGATAAATGCGGACAAATACAAATGTATATTAGGCTATTCTGCCTTTTGGATATGGAAACTGCTAGACAGATTGGGTGAATTTTTAAGGAAGAGGCCTATGAGAGTTACTGTGGCCAATGAGAACCAATTGACGATTCTTTATTCTTGTCCTATGTTTAAATGGAAGATACAGGGGATAGATATTGAGGACTCAGTGAGACTAATTCAATTGGGGGGGGGGGGGTTGTGATATGATTTTAGGGGCAGATTGGATGAAGACTCGTAATCCAGTCCTATTGGACTTTGTAGCATATAGAGATGTGGTGTTACATAAGGGTAAAAGAGTTGAACTAAAGGGAATGTACAACCAAGATATGTTGCAGAGTATGTCTAGTAGCAGCATAAAACAGTTGTTCAAGAAGGGGAAGGTATTTTGGGGATTCCTATTTACAGTAACAACAATAGAAGTGGGAAAGCAAGAAGTGTTACCTTCAGAGCTCTCAGGACTACTGCAGCAGTACAATGACGTGTTTGCAAAGCCAACTTCATTGCCTGCTAAGAGACAGCATGACCACTTCATACCCCTGAAACCAGCATCAGACCTTACAAGTACAACTACTTTCAGAAAAATGAGATAGAAAAATAAGTTAAAGATATGTTAACTAATGGTATCATACAACCTAGCCATTCTCCATTTTCATCATCTGTACTTTTGGTTAAGAAGAAAGATGGTAGTTGGAGGTTTTGCATTGACTATAGGGAACTTAACAAGATGACTGTTAAGGATAAGTTCCCAATTCTATTAGTATATGATTTAATTGATGGATTAAGTGGCTCCTATATGTTCTCTAAGATAGATCTAAGAGCAGGTTATCATCAGATAAGGGTGAATGAGGAAGATATCCGCAAGACAATTTTTTGAACACACTTAGGTCAATATGAGTTTAAGGTGATGCCATTTGGTCTTACTAATGCTCCTGCCACCTGTCAAAGCCTTATAAATAATGGTTTTCAAGAGTATTTGAGGAAGTTTGTATTAGTTTTCTTTGATGATATTCTAGTCTACATCCCTACCATTCAGGAACATAAGGACCATTTATAAAAGGCGCTGGAAGCTCTAAGAAGGGATCAAATGTATGCCAAGATATCTAAATGTTCTTTTGGCCAGGACAAGGTGGAGTATCTAGGCCATATTATTATTGGAAAAGGATTCAGTACTGACCCCTAAAAAATAGAAGCTATGATGAACTGGCCTGTACCTAGGTCAATTAAGGCATTGAGAGGATTTTCGGGCTTAACAGGGTACTACAGAAAGTTTGTCCAGTCATATGGAATGATCAATAAACCTTTGACTAACTTGCTAAAAAGAATTCTTTTCAATGAGGACATGAAGCAGAAACAACTTTCAACAACCTTAAGCAAGCAATGACCACTGCACTTGTCTTAGCATTGGCAGATTTCACCAAAACATTTGTGGTGGAAACTGATGCTTGTTCAAAGGGAATGGGAGCTGTGCTAATGCAATAAGGAAGACCACTAGCATTTTTCAGCAAGGCCTTAGCCCCTAGACACTGGGATTTTCTACTTATGAGAAGGAGTATATGGCAGTCCCAGCAACAATAGATAGCTGGAGACATTACTTACAAGGGGGAAACTTTATTATCAGAACTGATCATCACAATTTGAAATACTTATTAGAGCAGAAAGTATCAACTGCTCTCCAACAGAAAGGCTTAACTAAGTTGCTAGGGTTGGATTATGAAGTACAATACAAAAAGGGGATAGAGAATAGAGTAGCTGATGCATTATCTAGAAGGGAGATAGAGGATTCTAGTCTAAATGCCATCACCACTGTTGAACCTACTTGGATGCAAGATATCATTCAGAGCTACTAGAATGATCCTACAGTTGCACAATTGACTATTGAGCTAACAACAGCTCCTGGCAGCAAGCCACACTATACCTTATAATAGGGAATCATAAGGTACAAGCAGAGGATATTAAAAGGAAACCACCTCAGAAATAAAATTTTTGAGGTACTACATCAGTCACCATTGGGTGGTCATGCTGGGCAGATGGGGACATACAAAAGGATTAAATGAGTATTCTATTGGCCAAACATGAAAATTGAGGTGATAAAGAAAGTTTCAGAATGTGAAACTTGTCAAAGAATGAAAATAGAAAATGTGCTTTCTCCAGGCCTGTTACAACCTTTACCTTTTTCAGAAATATCACGGCAGGACATAACCATGGACTTCATTGAAGGAATTCCTAAGTCTTGCTGTATGGAAGTTATATTGGTGGTAGTGGATCGACTGACTAAGTATGGCCATTTTGTGGCCCTTAAACATCCTTATAAAGCATAAGATGTAGCTGAGACCTTCCTAAAGGGTATTTGCAAGTTGCATGGATTACCCAGGACTATTGTAACACACAGAGATGCCATTTTTACTAGTCAATTTATGCAGCAACTCTTTAAAACTATGGGAACTAAGCTAAATATGTCTACCTCCTATCATCCCAGTCTGATGGCCATACGAAGATGATCAACAGATGCTTGGAATCTTATTTGAGATCTATGGTATTCACCAATTCTAAGCAGTGGGTGAAGTGGTTGCCATTAGCAGAGTGGTGGTATAACACCAATTGCCACAGTTCACTACAGACTACCTCTTTTCAAGCCCTATATGGGTTCCCACCTACACAGGTTCCTTTGGGATCCCTACCATATTCTATACATACAGTTTCAGGGTCACTTATAGCTTAGAGACAACAAATGTTACAGAATTTGAAGGAAAGCTTGAATCAATCCCACGCTCGCATAAACTTCTATGCTGACAAAAGCAGATCAGACATAAATCTAGAGGTTGGAGATTTAGTGAGTCTAAAACTCCAGCAGTACATGCAAACCTCAGTAGCAGTGCGAAGGAACTTGAAGCTAAGTGCTAAGTACTATGCTCCGTACAAAATTACGGAAAAGATAAGAGCAGTGGCTTACCGACTTGAGCTTCCATCTAGGTCTCAAATCCACCCAGTCTTCCATATGTCACAGCTCACGAAACACGTTGGTCCAATGATCTCACCACAGCAACAACCACTGATTTGTGATGAAGAAGGCCAAGTGTTGGTTCTTCACTTAAACCTTGAGGACAAGGTCTTTTCCATCGGCGGGGTATTTTCATAACCTAAGGTTGTCGTCTGAAGAAATGAAGGAAATGAAATGAATAAGAAGTAGGGTTAAGGGTAAAGAATAAGAGGGTGACATGGCAGCATCAGGGGCGTCCAGAGTCACTTAAGATGTGCGGCTCAGATTACAAATCCTAATAAGATCTAAGGGTGGATATCTAATGGATAATATTCTAGAGACTATTAATAATAATAGATTCTCAGGAGAATCAGTTAGACAATTACTTGTACTAAACTAATTCTCTCTCTACATTCTTCTTCTCTCGCGATCCTCTCTCTTCTCTCTCCCTCTTCTAACCCCAATTGTCTTCTTTCTGTAGGACTCCATTGAAGACCATTGTAATAGCTTGTAGTTACTCATTCAGTATATTGTAAACACAATAGTTGAGCTAATAGATTCCCATTGACTTACGCCATTCACTTATATTTACATTACGCTATTACATTTCACTATTAAGATTCATTACAATTAGTATCAAAGCTCTGTATTGGCCCTAAAAAATGACAATTACAGAGAATAAATCGAAATCTACTGAAGAAACTATCTAAAGCGCGGAGAATCAATTGCGGGAGTACATTGCCTCGACGAACCAGACATTTGAGGATTTGAGCAGCAAACTAGATATGCTAATGGAGAAACTCCTTCCCACTCACGATGAAATTCTAGGAAGTGCTACACCGGAAGGATTGCAACTAGATAACTCAGGAGCTCGGAATAGGTATGGTGAATCAGTAGAGTCTTCGCATGGAAGGGGACAATTCGGTCACATATTCAAATTTCCTTATTTCGATGGAGTTGGATTTGATATTTGTTCATGACTGCGAAGATGTGAGAGATATTTCCAATACAATCATGTGCTGGATACTCACCAAAAACTGGAGTACGCAGTGCTTCACTTGGTGGGCAAAGCTGAGGCTTGGTTTTTTTTTCATACCAGGTGAGCCATGGAACTATCTCATGGAAAGATATCTGTGAAGAAATCTGCAGAAGATTTGTTGAAGCAGATAAGAGTAAATTCAACTTTAATTGGTGAATTCAAAAAATTAGAACAAAAGGGCATAGTTAATGAATATCTGGAAAAGTTTGAAGAACTCAAGACTTGGGTACTAATTAGAAGACCTACTATTCTAGAATAATTCTTCTTAGTGTTCTTTGTGGAAGGTCTCAAGGAGGAAATTAGGAACACTGTGAAAATGCTCAACCCTTATACATTGAGCAAAGCTGTGGAAAAGGCTAGGTTTCAAGAGAAAGTTATTGAAGCTCAAATTAGGTAAAGCAAGGTCACTTGGAGTAAGGGCACAATGCAAACTAATAATGCGACAGTTAATAGAACTCAGGGGGTTGTTCTATAGAAGGGAATGGAAATACATCTAATGCGGGAATCAAAAGGAACCACAATTTGTGTTACAAATGTGGGGTTAAATGGGTTCCTGGGTAACAATGCAAGAATAAACAGCTAAATGCAATGACAGCTGAGGAAGAGAGAAGAGAGCCAAAACAAACAAATGACATGCCTAATGAATTGGAGTACATTGAAGACTCACAAGAGTTAGAAATGGTGGAGGAAGCTATTAGATTTAATGCCCTATCAGGAACAGAGGTTCCAAACACAATCACCTTGAGTGGTACAAACAAAAAGAAGGTATTAACTATACTATTAGATTCAGGAAGTACCCATAGCTTTTTGGATATGGAAACTACTAGACAGATTGGGTGCATTCTTAAGGAAGCTAGGACTATGAGATTTACTGTGGCCAATGAGAACCAATTGATGAGTCTTTATTCTTGTCCTATATTTAAATGGAAGATACAAGGGATACAATTTGAGGACTCAGTGAGACTAATTCAATTAGGGGGTTGTGATATGATTTTAGGGGGAGATTGGATGAAGGCTCATAATCTAGTCCTATTGGACTTTGTAGCATATAGAGCTGTAGTGTCACATAAGGGTAAAACAGTTGAACTAAAGGGACGACCAAGCTATGTTGCAGAGTATGTCTAGCAGTAGCATAATATAGTTGTTCAAGAACGGGAAGGTATTTTGGGGATACCTATTTACAATAACAACAACAGAAGTGGGAAAGCAAGAAGTGTTACCTTTAGAGCTCTCAGGACTGCCGCAACAATACAGTGCTGTGTTTGCAAAGCCAACTTCATTGCCTCTTAATAGACAACATGACCATTTCATACCCCTGAAACCAGCATAAACTCCAGTCAGCATCTGACCTTACAAGTACAACCACTTCCAGAAAAATGAGATAGAAAAACAAGTTAAAGATATGTTAACTAATGGTGTCATACAGCCTAGTCATTCTCCATTTTCATCATCTGTACTTTTGGTTAAGAAGACAGATGGTAGTTGAAGGTTTTGCATTGACTATAGAGAACTTAATAAGATGAATGTTAAGGATAAGTTCCCAATTCCATTAGTAGATGATTTACTGGATGAATTAAGTGGCTCCTATGTGTTCTCTAAGATAGATATGAGAGCAAGTTATCATCAGATTAGGATGAATGAGGAAGATATCCACAAAATAGCTTTTAGAACACACTTAGGTCACTATGAGTTTAAGGTGATGCCATTGTCTTACCAATTATCCTGCCACCTTTCAAAGACTTATGAATCATGTATTTCAAGAGTATTTGATGCAGTTTGTATTAGTTTTATTTGATGATATTCTAGTCTACAACCCAACCATTCAGGAACATAAGAACCATTTATAAAAGGTGCTGGAAGCTTCAAGAAGGGAGCAGTTGTATGCCAAGAGATCTAAATGTTCTTTTGACCAGGACAAGGTGAAGTATCTAGGCCATATTATTATTGGAGAAGGAGTCACTACTGACCTCTCACAAAACAGAAGCTATGGTTGCATATGGCCAAAATCAGGGAAGCCCGATTTTAAAGCCTCTATGACATCCCGAGCCCGGTTTCGAAGGGATCGAAGCACAGCCTAAGGCTCGCCTCCGAAGTACTCCCCTCGAGAGAGCATATAGAGGACTCATCACAGCATACCTCGAGGCAGTATGAAAATCGATGACCGTCATGGAAAGGAGGGAAATTCCCAAGGGCATGTGATTAGAGTTGTCAAGGTTTGCAAGAATAGTAAAAGTCCGTACTGAGCCATTATACAACTGCACCAGTAGCATTTCCTTGTCATGATTAGACATGTACCATGTTTTGACTCCCCCCTCCTATATAAAGGGGACCCCTGTCATTTTGTAATACACATGAATATTCAATACAATAGAACATTCTCTGCTTTTCTTGCCTAAACGTGCTCAACAATTACTCTATAGATTTATTGCTCTTCATTTATTGCATTTATTTTATTGTTCTTCACTTATTGCTCATTAAAAACTACTGAATGCTACCCTCGAGGCCCGATGCTACTGAGCTCGAGGTCCCCAGTCTTGTGACCATACTGGTTTGCTTATCATTTCTCTATTACTTACACTTAGCATTTTCTTACCCAACAACTAGTATTAGAATAAATCACATATTTTTAGAACCACAAATCAAATATAATTGTTAATACCATTTTCAAGGTACACAATTTGGCGCCCACCGTGGGGCTAAAAATAATAGTGATTGTTTTTGTGCTAGTTTTCTCAAAACACAAGTTGTTTTTCATACTTTTTCTTGTCCAAGAATCTTTGATTTCAGGTCCAAAATGTCTGACTCAGCAAATGCACGTGAAAACAATGGCCTTGAGTCCCATGGAGAGAACAGCGCAGCGGCCCCAATCGCCGGTGTACCGCCACAAAATCCCAGGGTAGTACCAGCACCACTCCCCGTCAATATGGCCTCACGCAATGCTGTGCATATCAATGTAGGCTCTGACACTGTCGGAAATGTGCGCGAAGGTGACCAACACGAAGCACAGAGAACTCCATCTCGGGAAGAAAGAGAAGTTAGCCTACAAGTCATTTTTTAGATGTTACAAGCGCAACAAGTGGCTATTGCTCAGCTACAGAGCGAGCAGAAAACTCTAAGCACGACAGTACCGGAAGAAGCTCCTCGAGTCGAACATGCACCTGAAAGATCGAGTGACAATGGGTTAGCAGCAAACCCCACTATTATGAAGATGCTCGAGGACCTTGCCAAAAGGATTGATCATGAGAAAAGAAGATAGAAGCTAACGGCAAAAAAGTAGAAACCTATAACTCGAGGGTTGAGCAGATCCCGGGTGCACCTCCGATTTTGAAGGGGGTAGATTTGAAGAAGTTCGTGCAGAAACCATTTCCATCGAGTGCGGCTCCGTAGCCCATTCCGAAGAAGTTCAGGATGCCCGATGTCCCAAAGTACAATGGGACCATGGACCCCAATGAGCATATTACCACTTACACTTGTGGTATAAAAGGGAATGACTTGAAGGATGACGAGATCGAGTCCGTCTTATTGAAAATATTTGGAGAAACACCGTCGAAGGGGGCCATGATGTGGTATCACAACCTACCCTTGAACTCAATAGATTCGTTTTCCATGTTGGCAGACTCTTTCGTGAAGGCACATACTTGTTCCATCAAGGTTTCTACAAGAAAGTCCAATGTCTTCAAAGTTAAACAAAGGGAGAACGAGATGTTAAGGAAGTTCGTATCTCACTTTCAGATGGATCGAATGGAATTACCACCAGTCTCCGATGACTGGGCAGTGCATGCCTTCACTTAGGGCTTGAACGAATGAAGCTTGATAGGTTTGAAGCAGCTGAAGAAAAATTTGATCGAATACCACGCCGTAAATTGGGCGGACGTCCACAACAGGTACCAATCAAAAATTAGGGACGAGGACGACCAATTGGGAGCCCCCTCGGGTTCACTATATCCAAGGAAAGGTATCAACCATATGTCGAAGTTCAAAAAATGCTTCAAGGAGTAGTATACTTAAA
This sequence comes from Nicotiana knightiana, assembly GCA_005239525.1. Lineage (NCBI taxonomy): Eukaryota > Viridiplantae > Streptophyta > Magnoliopsida > Solanales > Solanaceae > Nicotiana > Nicotiana knightiana. The sequence continues at coordinate 2,671 of ML435265.1, read as the reverse complement.
AATGATCGAAGAATGGATCGAGGATAAAGCTACCGGGGACTCGTGAGTAAAGTAGGATTCAATAGGCATTCGAGACCAGTGGATGATGCACCTCGATTGACATAGTACAACTTCAACGTCGATGCTTCAAGCATCATGTCGGCCATAGGAAAGATTGGAGACACCAGGTGGCCCAAGCCCAGACAATCAGATCCTTCCCAAAGGAACCAAAAATTAATGTGCAAATACCATGGCACTCATGGGCACAGGACCGAGGACTGCAGAACACTTTAAGAAGAGGTAGCCCGATTGTTCAACGAAGGGCACCTTCAAGAGTACCTCAGCGACCGAGCCAAAAATCATTTTCGAGAAAGAGATTCCAACAGAAAAATGAACGTAAAGAACCACAGTATATCATTCACATGATCATCAGAGGAGTCGACGTCCCACAAGGTCCCATGTTCAAGCAAACAGAAGTATCCATCACGAGGGAAACACGGACTCGGGACTATATACCCGAGGATATCCTCATATTCAGCGAGGAAGACATTGAGGCCTTATCTCAGCCTCATAATGATGTACTAGTAATTTCTTTCCTTTTAAATAGGTTTTAAATTAAACGTGTGCTCGTGGATCCACGTAGCTCGGCCAATATAATCAAGTTGAGGGTTGTGGAGCAGCTCAGGCTGCTCGACCAAATCGTGCCCGCCTCTCAAGTCCTGAACGAATTCAATATGGCGAGTGAGACAACGAAGAGGGAAATCATCCTCCCAGTCAACGTGGCCGGTAAGATTCAAGATACCAAGTTCCATGTCATTGAAGGTGACATGAGATACAATGCCCTACGCGGTAGGCCATAGATTCATAGTATGAGGGTGGTGCCATCAACTCTTCATCAAATGATGAAGTTCCCGACAAAGGACGGTGTAAAAACATTGTATAGAGAGATGCATGTAGCAAAGAAGATGTTTGCAGTACATGAAATAGCACCGGCGTCGACACCATCCGCCTCGGAGAATTCAAAAGACGGGCAGTTGATCCCGAGGAATGGGCAGGTAGCCAAATAGCAACCGCAGTCTAGCGTTCGACATCCTCAGAAGAAGAATCAAGGCCACCGAGGGCCAAACCTCCGCTGTTTTGGAGTCGGGGACTTAAACCTGAGGAAAGTCACCTTCAACACTCGAAAACCGAATGAATGAATAAAGGGTCATACCGTGTTCTCGGAGGAACAAGTAAAAGGTCCTACGAACTTAACGCCATGGAAAGGGAACGACTGCCAAGCAACTGGAACATATTAATGCCCAAGTGCTATAATCTCTAAGGTATAACCTTCTCTTTTTTTCATTCATGTTTCATACAAACTCATAGTAGGTGTTCGATCGAGAGAAATCAAATTACCACTAAGCTCGAAGACCTTGGGTTTTAAAGCATGCGTTGAACTCTTTTCCCTTAGATCAGGTTTTATCCCAAACGGGTTTTACCGACGAGGTTTTTAACGAGGTAACATCCATATGTTACCTAAGGAGCAGACAACAAGTATTCAAGGTTTCTTTTTAATCAACCTCGAATACTGGGCGTACCCTCTCGGAGGTCATATTCTCGAAGGAATCAAGTTATTCCTAAGAAGTCCTCGATAGGAGAATGTTGTATTGGGCCAAATGGTCAAATGAACCGTGTCCACGTAGAATAATCGAGCCTCCGAAAATGTACACTTATATCAAGTAATCAAAGAAGCCTATTTGCTCATCAAAACACTTCGTGCCTCAAAGAAGTTTATTACTTTTACGTAAGACGCCTCAGGGCCCAAAAACTCTCAAACACTTGGGGACTGTCATCGACAATCGGCTCATCGAGCCGTCAAGAACTCGAATTCATAAGACCTCAATAAGGCAACTTCAAGCTAGTAAGCCGTCGATGAGGAAACATCAGATTTATAAGACCTCAATGAGGTAACTTCAAGATAGTAAGCCCTCGATGAGGCGACATCAAATTTATAAGACGTCAACAAGGCATATGATCACGCTCAACTATGTCTTGTAGAATACTAAGCGGGCGTTGAAAATATAATCCGGGGTATTACGCCCAGAGTCGATCCCACAAGGAATTTACGTATCAATTGAATCTATAAAATACTAATTTGTTATTTAATCAAGTTTCTCAAGATTATTTAGTATCAATTGGTGATGTTTACTAAATCTAATAACGAAATAATAAATTAGCAATTAAATAACAATTTAATGTAACAATGATAATAAAGGTCTAAGATTATGGTTTTCCCCGTTGGTGAATTCTTCCTTGGATATGTCTTATAGTTTAATTGGCTATCTCTGTCAATCATGAACGCTCTAAC
>ML435264.1:0-23556 GCA_005239525.1 Nicotiana knightiana | reverse complement strand
TACATTAAGAGTCACCACATATATTTTTCTTTCACAACAATACAACTATTTATTTATTTATTTTTTTCTTTTTCTCTTTTTTTTTTTGTTTTTTCAAGTGACTCTTACTTTTTCAAAACAGTGCACCTTCCTCCTTATTTCAATTATTCCCCTCAAAAACCAACCTACCACCCCACACTTTAATTTTTCCATATTTCATAATATTTCCAGTGCTTACGAGAGGTGACAAGGTTCAAATATATGATCGATTCAAACAAAGGGGTATGGCTTGTAATGTGGTTGCCAAAGAAACAGGATTATAGGCTCAACGGGGTTAACTACGATACATAACAATTAGGTGGGTAAAATATATATAGCTGGCTCAACAAAGAAATGCCTATATCACTTCCAAGACTGAACAAAACTTCTATTTCGCTTTGCACACACACGGGGCAAGTTATAGACATCAAATGCAATGCATAGAATAACATACAAACCTCACACACACATGGCACACAACTCACTCAGGGTTGGATCTATCACGACACTCCAGTCAACGCAGTTAAGCAAATCTTAAGAAATCCTGATTTACGGTATTTATTCTGGAGTAAAAAAATTGAGCCTAAGCGTCACAACCAAAGTACTGACTATTCTTAAGGCATTAGCATATTTCGAGATATTGCTACGATTAATCCCTCAACCATGTGGTTACTACTTCTCNCCACACTTAAAATTATGCATTGTCCCTAATGCGCACCCATACATACAAGAGGGTAAAAAAAACTCCCTGGTAGGCTAAAGGCCGAAGCACTAGCATCTCATGGGGTACTCAGACTTCTCCCAGGCCTGGTGCTTTATGCGGGTACCTCACATTTAGTTCTAACCATCTGGTTTGCTGTTGCATCCTTCCAGTGGCTTTGCGTTCCATGCTCCTAAAAAATTCAAAAAAATTTGACACTAAAAAAAAATACAATTAGAAGAAAAAAAANAATGAATAAAAGCTGTACAAATCGATGTTTGACTTCTCTTCAATGGCTTCCTCTCTTCGAATCTTCCTTTTAAGTTGTGTTTTTGGGTCTATTTATATGTTTAGGACAAACTCTAAACGTGTAAGAGACTTCTATTCCAACAGGGAAACACTTAAACTCTTCAAAACTCGGAATTGACCGGACCTTGGGACCCAGGAATTTGGGCTCTTCAAACGCCCCCTTAAAGCCAGGTCAGGCCTGGAGTTAGGGCCCAAACGCCCCCTAACGCCAAGGTCAGCCTGGCTTTAGGGGCCAAACGCCCCACTAACGCCAGGGACAGCCTGACTTTAGGGGCCAAACACCCGACTAACGCCCAAGTGTTTCCTTTTCGACTCTTAAGCGTATTTTTGATGTATTTGCATCCATTTATCTCGGTTTCCATCTCCAATGCACCTACACATGAAATAAACTCCATTATGCACATACAAAGTGTATTTTTATCATTAACGCACATAAAATGTAAGGCATATAACGTGTTAAACCATGAATTCTAGCCTCGCATCGAGTCACTTGATGGATTTCAGATTTGGACTGAGTATAAAGAAGTGCAATATTTCTTAATTGAGAATTTATGCCTGGAGGGCGTTTGGTTAAGTTGATTATTGATTATGGGGTGTTAGTCCCGGTGACGATGGTTGCTCTCGTGTATTATGAGAGAAAGTGGGTTAATATTGACCCATGCAAAAGGTAATAGCCTAGTTTGGTGTGAGCGAGGTGGCTCGATGCTTGTGGATGTATTTAAATATGATTATGGGCTCCGTATGAGCCAGGCATGTTCCTTTCAATAGAGAGATTTTCATGGAAAGATATTAGAAGAGCGGGTGTTGTTCCGTCTGCGTCGAAATCATGTGTTATTGTGATTGTGCCGTGTGAGTTGTGAAACGGCTTGATAATTTCTTATGTGTTGAGGTTCCGCGTAGTGATGAGGTTAAGTGAGCAGGATGGCTCCTGAGATTCAGATTATATATCGCACCTCAGTCGTGCTGGAGTTTTGTCGCATATGGCTCTATCAGTCTCCCCAGAATGGTATTATGCACTTAGCGTGCTTGTGACCGATATTCAGTGATTTTTAATAGTGAGCAATTCAGCTCCGTGTATATTTCCTTATGTAAATCTTATGATAGGATCAGTTGGCATGCCGCCACGGGTATGTTATTTGGATTGGGTTTCACGCCGCAATAGTATGATGTTGAGCATGGCTCATGTAATTATTTTCCTGTGTTTTACTTTGTAATTTTCTGAGGAAAGTTCATATTAGTTGCGTGAGTTGAGTAGTCCTTTCCAGAGTCATTTCCTTATGTGTCGTGTTCTAATTGTGGTCTATTCGCGCATTGTGGCATCGTGTGAGGTTAATGGCCATGTTTTGGGTGATTGGTTGTCTGAGCAGTTCATACTGGGTGAGACAAAATTTATAAATCTGGGATCAGTGTGATAAGACTATGCAAGTATATTACAGGACAATAACCATCATTGGTTGTAATGATATGATGATCTTAGTCAGGAGAAAGGATTTCAATGTTTAGTTAACTCTGCAGTTGGTCAGGAATTTCTACACATTTCCTCCGTTGTGGTGGTATCGTCAGCATTATAGCAGGATGTATCTGTGTATCTTATAAGGTGTTTTGAGAGCATCAAATTCGTAGAATTCTGGCTATTAAGGTTCAGGGAGCGTCATTGTGGTCAGATGATAGATTATGCGGTATATGGTGCTGATTCAGCAAACATACGCTGTTGTGTTCTGCTGCCTCGTGTAGTAGTTGACGTGGTGTTCACATATTAGAAACAGGCATGGCAGAGAATTTCAAGTGTTGGAACTGGGGTCTGGGTTTATTATATGGATAAATGGGAATATCTTCAAATTTTATCAAGCTAATGTGCTCAACTGGGTTGTGGTAGCACGGGCAGGTGCACGAGGTGTTAAATAGTGATTTCAGATAATTCTGGGGCAGTTCTTGGCATGTTCGAGGACGAACGTCTTAAGTGGGGGGGAATGTAACAATCCGACCGGTCGTTTTGAGATCCAGTGCGTCGTTTAACAGTTGGGAGTCATGAACAGCTTCATTTCGGGTACTGTGACTTGTGTGTATGGTCAGAGTTGAAATTCAGGAGGTTCGGAGTTTAATTGAAAGGAAAATTCTCATTTCAGAAGCCTTAAGTTGAAGAAATTGAGTAAGACTGAAATTTTGAGTAAACGACCTCGGAATCAGGATTCGAAGGTTCCAGCAGGTTTGTATGATGATTTCAGACTTGGGCGTATGTCTGTATCGGGATTTGGATAACCCGAGAGCGTTTCAGTGTATATTGTGGAAGTCAGCATTTTTGAAGAAATTACCTAAGTTTGGCTTGAAGCATATTTCAATGATATTGATATCCGTTTGGGATTCCGAGTCTGGGAATAGCTTTGTAAGGTGATTCTGGAGTTGGGAGCGAGATCGGAAGTGAGTTCGGATGCCCGGAGGTCATTTTGAAGTCATTTGGCTAAAGTAGAAATTTGAAGGTTTTTGAGAAGTTTGACTGAGAGTTTGACTTTTTGATATCGGGGTCGGGTTCCAATTCCTAAAGTTGGAGCAGGTCCGTAATATCGAATATGACTTGACAAAATTTGGGTCAATTGGACGTGATTTGATAGGTTTCGGCATCAGATGTAGAAGTTTGAAAATTCAAAGTTCATAAAGCTTGAATTGGAGTGCGATTCATGATTTCGACGTTGTTTGATGTGATTTGAGGCCTCGAGCGAGTTCGTATCATGTTTTGGGACATGTTGGTATAATTGGTTAAGGTCCCGAGGGCTTCGGGTGGATTTCGGAAGGTTAACGGAATGAATTTCGGAAAAGAAAAAGAAGGAAAAATTGCAGAAATTTCTGCTGCACTTTTTGGACAGCAATTTATGCATCGACGAGCTAACTTTGGAAGCGTATATATAAGAATATATAAGTAATCTGAAAATTTGCAAAACATAAAAGTTGTAGATAGTGGGGTCTAGTTTCCAGAACATTAAACCATTTGTTATTTGGAGTTTTTGCCAAACGTTATGACCAACTGAAGATGGCTGGTGGAGCAGTTTCGCCAGAATTTTCTGATGCATAGAGCCGATTTTAGAAGCTCATATCCCAGGATATATAAAGATTTATATGGTCTACAATCTATCAAATTAAAGATCTTCAAGTCTAGTTTCTAAATTTTCAAACCGTTTGTTATTTGGATATTTCTACAAGTAGTTATGGGTGTTTCGACGGAAGGTGTTCAACAAGGGAAAATTGTAATAAGATGTACAACCTGCACAGCACAAGTGCAAGGTACAACTCGATGAAGCATGGAGAGATTCTTTAAACACGAATTTTGGCCATTTCTTTCATTTTCTTTCATTTGGCTTGGATGATTTTGGAGAGAATTTCAAGAGGGATTTCATCAAGCATCAAAGGTAAGTTGTTTCTACTTATTTTCAAGTTAAATACAAGATTTATTACATAGATTTGATATGAGAAATTGGGAAAGATGTGGGGAAATTGCAAGGAAACCTAGAATTGATAAAAATTGGATTTTATCACGAATTTGTGCACGAAATTAAGAGTAAATTGTATATTTGAGTTAGTAACGCTATGGGTAGGGTATATCTTCAAGAAATTTCGGATTCCGGGCATGTGGGCCCGAGGGCATTTTGGTCATTTCTCCGAGCGGGGTTGGGAAAGTATATAATCTGAATTTATTGTGAGTATTTGGATGAATTTTCATTGCTTTACCGTTATGTGGTAGTTTCAGAGCGTTATGCGTCCGTTGAAGTCATCGGAAAGGGGCTTGGAAGCCGGTGTTGGAATCTCGGAGCGAGTATGTCTCCTTTCTAACTTTGTGAGGGGAAATTATCCCCATAGGTGAACTAAATGAATACATGCTATAATTTGCGGGGGCTACGTACGCACGAGGTGATGGGAGTCCGTGCGAAGCTACTAATATGCTTATGTCTGGGTAGTCTAGGACCCACTAGCATGCTTTATGTGTGTACCTGTAACCCTGCCTGTATCATTGAACTGCTAATATGATCGAAAACGTAATTAAATTTTTAAAAGAAAGATGAAGTTCATATTGTTATCCTTCTAAAGAGAATTTGTTTCTGCTGTAAATATATGTGTACCTGGATTAGGTTGTATCGAGGAATACCATTAAACTCGAACAAATGAGTTTCAAAACAAATTATTTCAAAACCTATGTTTCATGCTTCTTTTAATACGGATTTTACTATTTTCCATAAGAAAACTATTTTTCTTAGTAAAAAATGGATTTAAATGTGTGGAAATGTGTCAGCACTCGAGTCGCAGGCATGATTCGCGATCGAGGGGAATCGGTCCTGAACTTAGAGTTACAAGTTAAAAATTTAAGGACAATAGGTCCTGAACTTAGACTAACAAGCTCAAAAGTTAAGGACACTTGGTCTTGAACTTTGAGTTCAAAGTTCAAAAGTTAAGGACACTTATTCCTGAACTTAGACTAACAAGCTCAAAAGTTAAGGACAATAGGTCCTGAACTTAGAGTTACAAGTTCAAAAGTTAAGGACAATAGGTCCTAAACGTTGACTAATAAGCTCAAAAGTTAAGGACACTTGGTCCTAAACTTCGAGTTCCAAGTTCAAAAGTTAAGGACACTTGGTCATGGACTTCTATTTCCAAGTTCAAATGTTAAGGACATGTAGTCCTGAACATAAAGTTACAAGTTCAAAAGTTAAGGACACTTGGTCCTGAACTAATACTTACAAGCTCAATACACTTAATTTAGGAATTGCAAATGGACAAAGTCCTGGACTTCTATTTCCAAGTTCAAATGTTAAGGACATGTAGTCCTGAACTTAAAGTTACAAATTCAAAAGTTGAGGACACTTGGTCCTGAACTAATACTTACAAGCTCAATACACTTAATTTAGGAATTGCAAATGGACAAATCACTACTTAACAGAAACAAAGAAATTAATAACATGATGACTTCATATTACTTCTGAAACTGTCATTTGGCATAGCAGTGACCAAAAATTATGCTATGCAAAATAAAATAAAAGTGTCTTGCAAACAATTTACAAGATATTTCAGGATTCATATGGATTCTTTACAGCAATTTTATACCAAAAATCAACTACAACTAACTTTCTTTACAACTAAACTACAGCTCCTTCGGGCAGGAACAATTTACAAGATATTTCAGAATTCATATGGATTCTTTACAGAAATTTTATACCAAAAATCAACTACAACTAACTTTCTTTACAACTAAACTACAACTCCTTTGGGCAGGAAGTTTCATTTTCACTATGATAGTGTCGCCGACATTTTCAGGTGGTGTATCATAACCAGAATTTCTTTTCCTCTCTCCATGTGCCCAAAGATTTGCTGCAAGTTCTTTCTTAAGTTTGTGTCATGATCCAAATCCTAATCTAGGTCGCGATGGCGCCCAACACCGATGTTAGGAAAGCCAACACAATTAGTCTTGTGAATTCCACTTAATTTTATAAAAACCTTTTTAACAATACTTGAGTTTTTGTCACAAAGCACGAGAAAATAACCAATATCAAAGGAAAATTTAATTGCAATGATCAAGAAGTTAAATTTAAATAGTTACATTTCCAAAATAATAGTCTACCAATGTGTGTGCCAAGAACTAGTGTCACAAGTATACATACATCTAGTAGAAGGAATAAAAAAAAATACATCTATCCTACTGTCTGAGAGGATATGGACAGAATAACAAATGGGAAAGACTCTAACGTGCTGCTGAACGACATCAAGAGAAGCAGCTCACCGTGGAATCTCTGATCTCGAGAAGTCAATCTATGCTCAAAGGTTCACAATTTCCCTATTCAAATGGTTACCCAACCTAGTTTGCAAGATTCCTAAAATTCACCCCCGGTCCCACATGCTCGGATTCCGGAAATTGTTTAAGGGAAGTTGTTACTCATAACCTAAGGATCAATAATATACAGTTTTTACTAGATTCTATAACAAATTTCATGGTTAAATCCTATCTTTATCAAAACCCTAGGTTTTACCCTAAACCTATAATGTTCACTAATTTTTGTGTGCTAATCTATCTAAAAGCTAAGTAATAAAATCACATTAAGTAGGAAATACATTACCTCAAGGTGCTAAGTCGCAGGTGCGTCGCACCAGATCTGGTGCACCAGCAACTCTTTTAGAGCTTGAACTTGCCTTGCGCGACGTCCGAATGGCATCCGGGGCCCCCGAGGCCTCGTCCAAACATACCAACAAATTCTAAATCATAAAACGGACTCGATCGAACCTTCGGAACGCCCGAAAAAACACTAAATCTAAGAATCATACCCCAAAACCAACTAAATTCAACTTATAAACTTTAAGTTCTTGAATTCACTTCCAATACGCTGAAACATACTTATACTACTCGGAATGACGCCAAATTTTGCGAGCAAGTTATAAATAACATTACGGAACTATTCTCGGTCTCGAAATTTTGTTTGGACTTCGATATCACCAAAACACGTTCCAACCCTCAATTTTTGAACTTCAAGAATCATATTTCACTATTTGGCGCCGAAACGCTCCCGGGTCATCCAAAGCCCGTTCCGAACATATGCCCAAGTCCGAATCATCATACAAACCTATTGGAACCTTCAAATCCTGATTCTGAGATTGTTTACTAAAAATGTTTGCTGAAGTCAAACTTGGCCTTTAAGACCAACCTTAAGGAACCAAGTGTTCCTATTCCACCCCAAACTCTTCCAAATCTCAAACCAACCATCCCCGCAAATCATGAATCACTTAAAGTTAGTGTGCGGAGTATTATTTAGGGGCACGGGGTTCTAGAAAACAAAATGACCGGTCGGGTCGTTACATGTTATGTCTTCAGGTTGGAATTTCTCCACATCTTTTCCCATCATCAGCAACTCCACATACTTCATTAGGAATGTATCAGAATCAGTCCTAAGAAAAATGTAAGATATGGAGTCAATTAAACAATATCTTTAATAAAATAAATCTAAAGTACATACAAATTATATAGCAAATGACAACACGTACGATCCAGTTTGGTGTGGTGAACTTTTCCACTAAATATCAAATTTGTTGAATGCATTTCCAAAAGACTTGTGATTTTTCTCAAACTGTGAGAACTTTAGCAAGTGGGGGATAATGCATGCATACATTTCAATGTGATTCATTCCTTGCTCATATAGCTCACTATATATGGAATCGTACACATCAGTCTTTTTCTCATTCAAGTCCAATACCCCCAAAAGAAAATGTGTCACAGCATCATTATCTTCTGAAGGAATACGACATGGAAAAAAGATTTTTTCAACCTCTGTCCAAGCAATTCCACATCTACGATTGTCACCCCACACATATGGTGTCAGAACCAATTGATTATCACCGCACCAAAACTCATCTGTAGCATCTTCATTGAAATCCTTATATACAAGTAGCATATAGTTATCAAAAAGTATATATGTATTTTTGCAATGAAAAGGATGGGCGCAAGGGTGGTAGCATTTCTTCTTTTTCAAATAATACAGGGGAATGTCAATATGCTTCATAAAAAGGCAAAAAAAAAAAAAAACAAATACATCAGTCATAAATAATTAAAAAACAATAAATTAAGAATAAAGAAAAAAAATGCCTTGAAAATTATCAAACCTTATCATCAAGTACAAAGCTACTATTTGAAAGCTCAAGGAAGAACATTTTGCTACTGATTTTTTGATGGTACAATTTATATGGATTCTTTCTCAGACCATTATCGTCAACATATATATCAGTTTGTCCCCTGAAAATTTTTAAAATATAAAAGTTATAAGTTAGTCCTCATTTCCTAATTAAGGACATCTAGTCCTAAACTTTGACTAACAAGCTCAAAAGTTAAGGACAATAGATCCTGAACTTAAACTAACAAGCCCAAAAGTTAAGGACAATAGGTCCTGGACTTAGACTAACAAGCTCAAAAGTTAAGGACATGCAGTCCTTAACTTTGAGTTCCAAATTCAAAAGTTAAGGACACTTGGTCCTTAACTTGGAGTTACAAGTTCAAAAGTTAAGGACAATAGGTCCTGAACTTAGACTAACAAGATCAAAAGTTAAGGACACTTGGTCCTTAACTTGGAGTTACAAGTTCAAAAGTTAAGGACAATAGGTCCTGAACTTAGACTAACAAGATCAAAAGTTAAGGACATGCAGTCCTTAACTTTGAGTTCAAAGTTCAAAATTTAAGGATACTTGGCCCTTAACTTGGAGTTACAAGCCCAAAAGTTAAGGACAATAGGTCCTGAACTTAGACTAACAAGCTCAAAAGTTAAGGACAGACAGTCCTTAACTTTGAGTTCCAAGTTCAAAAGTTAAGGACAATAGGTCCTGAACTTAGACTAACAAGCTCAAAAGTTAAGGACAGACAGTCCTTAACTTTGAGTTCCACGTTCAAAAGTTAAGGATACTCGGTCCTTAACATAGAGTTACAAGTTCAACAGTTAAGGACATTTGGTCCTGAACTTTGAGTTCCAAGTTCAAAAGTTAAGGATACTTGGTCCTTAACTTTAAGTTCCAAGTTCAAAAGTTAAGGACACTTGGTCCTGAACTTAGACCTACAAGTTCAAAAGTTAAGGACACTTTGTCCTGAACTTAGACTAACAAGTTAAAAAGTTAAGGACAATAGGTCCTGAACTTACAGTTACAAATTCAAAAGTTAAGGACACTTGGTCCTGAACTTCGAGTTCCAAGTTCAAAGGTTAAGGACAATAGGTCCTGAACATAGACTTACAAGTTCAAAAGTTAAGGACACTTTGTCCTGAACTTAAAGTTACAAGTTCAAAAGTTAAGGACAATAGGTCCTGAACTTACATTTACAAGTTCAAAAGTTAAGAACACTTGGTCCTAAACTTAGACTTGCAATCTCAAAAGTTAAGGTCACTTAACTTTAGGAATTGCAAGCTCAATACACTTAGTCCTAAATCTAAAATTACAAGTTCAGGACACTAATGTAAGCAATTAAGAAATAATGAATGCATTTAGGGACTTACGCTTTTTTGCGACCTTTCCTTTTCTCCGTGCCCAACCACCCAATGAATTTATTCAATAAGTTTGCATCATCTTTGGCATAATGAAAAATACATGTACGAGTGTATTTTGATGTTATCCATCCTATATACTTGGGAGTATTTTCATTGCGCGCCGTCGATGTTCCTATTTTTCTTTCCTGTTCAAAAGGAGATTTCAATTGCCAACTAAGCTTCTTATTCCTTTTCCCTTGACCAAGCTCTTCTTCAACATTTCCTTCAACCTCTATATACAAACCCTTATTAATGCTCATTTGTGTAGTTGGAGGAATAGGAGTAAGAATAGAAAATGATGTACCATCAAAACCAGTACTATCTCTCTTCCTTTTCCTAGTATATTGGTTAACGGCTTCATCTTTGTTTGCTCTACAGACAACACTATATATACATTAGTTTGCTGCAAGTCGTCAATTCTACGACAAATTATCAAATGAAGAGAAAAAAACTATGGACATAATTTTTGAAATGTACTGGAAATTTCAATTATGAATATAATATTAAGGACACAATCAATACATGTGTTTTCCACGCTGCCTTCTTGTATTTTTTCAACAGACAATCGAGCTGACATATTGGTTGCATTTTCTTTATCTTGCAACTGTGCATTTTTTTATCTTGCAACTGTTCTCCATGTTCTTCGATTGCAAGTTCACAAAATTCTGCAAAATATTTACAAGAGCTAACACAATTAGTATTTTTTTACTAATCTACGATTAAAACAAACATGTATAAAATTAAAAAAAACTCCGTCTAACTGTCAAGACCATGCCACTTAAATCATTATCTTCACTAGCATTTTCTTGGCTTCCAATATTGTCGGTAAGAGAGCGAGGTGTAGAGAGATCATATGTTCCTTCTATACATTTGCAAATAATCTCACTTATGCTTGTTCCTTGGGTATTTTCTAAGTCTTGAGATTGTCCTCCACTTCTCTCTTGATAGTCCAGTCCATCTTCTTCCCTTGAAGCTTCAAAAGATTCTGTAACATTTACAATTAATACCCTTTACTAATAGTTTACTAAAACTAACATTCAACATATCATGAAAATTTCATCTACCTTGATTGGCATCATTTTGATTTCCCAATTTCTCTTTAAGTGAGAGATGTCACGACCCAAATTTCCAACCCTCGGGATCGTGATGGTGCCTAACACCATACTTGCTAGGCAAGCCAATGTTATAAATTAATTAACCGTTTCATCAAAAAATATATTTAAAAATAAGTAAGTAGTTTAAAATGATGCAAAATCTAATACTGTTGAATAAATAATACCAAAATTCAAATACTTGAAAATAATGAAATGAACCATGAACTAACATGAATATCTATCTACCGAGGGTCTAGAGTCACAATTCACGAACTACTAAAGAATACTACAAATAATTGGGCTGAAAGAAAAAATATATCTGTTTTGAATGAAATAAAACAGTAAATAACAAATAAGGAATCTGCGGACGCCAGCAGATCTACCTCGTGTCTCCATGTGAATGCTCAGCTGCTACTCGAAACTCAATTCTGATCGGTACCTGGATCTACACAAGGAGTGTAGAGTGCAGTATCAATACAACCGACCCCATGTACTGGTAAGTGCCGAGCCTAACCTCGAAGAAGTAGTGACGAGGCTACGGCGGGGCATTTACAATATAACCTGTATACAATATATAATAAAGCAAGAAAAGGGATAAAAAAACTAAATAAACGGTAAATTGCAATAATTAATAAAATAGCTCAGCTAACTTTCCCAGATCTCAGCTATAACCAATCCTCACAAAATTTTCCAAATTCCACTTTAAATAACAGTAAGAGCACAATATGAAATGACAACAATAAAACAATGAGTATTCCCGCCTTTATTTTCATAATCAGTATAACATGGATATTCTCCCTTATTTCTCCTTGTTGTGGCGCACAACCTGCTCCCACCTGTCCACCCTTATTACTCCTTGTTGGGGCGTGCAACCCGCTCCTACCAGACAAGCACATCTCTTTATTTATAAAATGATTTCACAATTTAAATCACAAACCTTCACAACATTTAAGTCTAACCAAAGTAAACAGAAATTTGTACATTTATGAACTTTCGAACAACAAAATAAAATAGTGAGTATTCCAGTCTTTATCGCATAACCAATAACACATGAATATTCTCCCTTATCACTCTTTTTTGCGGCGTGCAACCCGAGCCCACATGTCCACCCTTATTGCTACTACCTATATATATCACCCTTATTTCTCCTGTTGCGGCGTGCAACCCGATCCCACATGTCCACCCTTATTACTCCTTGTTGTGGTGTGCAACCCGTTCCCACCAGACAATCACATTTATTCATTTATAATAAAGGTTTCACAAATTAAATCAAAGTCTTTCACAATATTTATGTCTCCACAAATGTAAATAGAACACTGTACAATTAAGAACTTCACCCAATATTACTACACAACGGAACCAACCGAAATGTATTATAAAGCACCGACAACTAGCTCAATCATTTATGGGCCCCAATGAAGCCAAGTAACAATTAGTACTTTCAATTACGAGAGACAATATCTAACAACAAGTAACCATGTAAGCATCTATAATCATGAAACAGTTAAGACATGCATATAATAATTTGGAAACGGGGAAGGGATCATGCTAAACAGATAGTTTGGTGGTGCATAGATACTCGTCACCTCACCTATACACCACTCAGATTCAATTTCACATAACATTCAAGTTGGGGATTCCTACTCCCTCAAGTCAAGGTTAAACCAAGCACTAACCTCAATTTCACAAGCAAATCACTTCTCAATCATAGCTTTTCCTTTAGAATTTGCCTCTAACCCGCTCGAATCTAATCACAATCGGTTCAATACCACTAATTATTGCTAACAGAATTAACTTTACAAAATTATGGTTTTCCTAAGTTTTCATATCAAAAGGCAAAAATTGACCCCGGGCCCTCTTGGTCTAAACTCGAGGTTCGGACCAAAACCCGTTTACCCATTCTTTCCCGAGCCTGGATATACAATTGGTTTTGGAATCCGAGCTCAATTCGAGGTCTAAATTCCCAAATTTCAAAATTCCTAAGTTCTACCCAAAAATCCAAAATTTTACCATGAAAGTTCTAGATTCTAGGTTGTAATCTTGTTAAAAGTTGTAAGGAATTGAACGAAAGTAGTTAGGAATCACTTACCTATGATTTGGAGAAGTTTGAGTCTTTGGAAAATCGCCTATGGAGATTTAGGGTTTGAGAGAATTGAAAAATGGGTGAAAATTCCACTTAACAAGCTGCAGTTATCGCAAATGCAATCAGGGGTTCGCAATTGCGAACCCTTTGAAATTCCTGCTGCCTTCGCATTTGCGATATAAATGTCGCATTTACGACGTTTGAAGGCATCACATTAGTGAAGTATATCTCGCATTTGCGATGGTGGCCCTCCCAGGCCTGGTTCACATTTGTAAATAAAAATGTCGCATTTCCCAGGCCTGCTAACTTCGTAATTGCGAAGCCTGATCTCGCATATTTGTGAGATCAGAGGCCTGGACAGACACCAGACACCATCTATGAAATTTTTCTAAGTCTAAACAATCAGTGGCCTATCCGAAACTCACCCAAGCCCTCGAGGCTCTAAACCAAACATGCACACAAGTCTAAAAATGTCATATGGACTTGCTCGTGCGATCAAATCACAAAAATAACATTTAAAACTACGAATTCAACCTCAAAACTCATGATTTCTCAAGAACACTTCAATTTCACTATTTTCCCAACTGGATGTTCGAATCACGTCAAATCAACTCCGCTTCTCACCAAATTTCATAGATATGATATAAATGTCATAATAAACTTGTACCAGGCTCCGGAACCAAAATACGGGTCCGATACCCACGAGTTCACACATTAATACATTTCTTTATTTCCTTAAAAATCCAGCAAAATAATTTTCTTCAAAAATTGATTTCTAAAGCTAGGGACCTCAGAATTAAATTCCGGGCAAGTCCCATAATTTACTGCGGACCTCCTGGGATCGTCGAGACACAGATCCAGGTCTATTTACTCACAATGTTGACCAAAGTCAACTAATTTTTTTTTTTTAATTCCAAAATTATTATTTTTCGTATTTTCACATAAAAGCTTTTCGGTTTCACGCTCGGACTACGTACGAAAATCGAGGTAATTAAAATTAAGGCTAATGAGCCTAGAATAGTGTCTAGATTCATAAGATGACCCCTTTAGGTCATCACAATCTCCACCTCTAAAATAAATGTTCTTCCTCAAACGGACATAGAAAATTACTTGAACTGGCAAACAAGTGGGAATATCTACTCTGCATGTCCGACTCGGACTCCCAAGTAGCTGCCTCGACGGGCTGACCTTTCCACTGCACTCAAACTGAAGGATAACTCTTCGACCTCAACTGATGAACCTGCCGGTCTAAGATGGCTATCGGCTCCTCCTCATAAGTCAAATCCTTGTCCAATTGGATAGAACTAAAATCCTCGAACTGAAGGATAACTCTTCGACCTCAACTGATGAACCTGCTGGTCTAAGATGGCTACCGACTCCTCCTCATAAGTTAAATCCTTGTCCAATTGGACATAACTGAAATCTAACACGTGGGACGGGTCACCATGATATTTCCGGAGCATAGACATATGAAATACCGAATGAACTGAGGATAACCCTAGAGGCAATGCAAGTCTATAAGCTACCTCCCCCCCTCTATCAAGAATCTCAAATGGCCCGATATACCTAAGGCTCAACTTGCCCTTCTTCCTAAATTTCATATCACCTTTCATGGGAGATACCCGAAGTAGTACCCTTTCTCCAACCATGAATGCTACATCAAGAACTTTACGTTCGGCATAACTCCTTTGCCTGGGCTGAGCTGTACGAAGTTGATCCCGTATATCTTGATCTTGTCTGAGGCTTCCTGGACTAAGTCCGTACCCATTAACCGAGCCTCTCTCGGCTCAAATCATTCGACTGGCGATCTACAACATCTACCATATAATGCCTCAAAGAGATCCATCTGAATGCTCGACTAATAGCTATTATTGTAGGCAAACTCCGCTAACGGAAACAATTGATCCCAAGACCCTCCAAAGTCAACAACACAGGCGCAGAGCATATCCTCCAAGATCTGAATAGTACCCTCAGACTACCCGTTCGTCCGAGGATGGAATGTTGTGCTCAACTCAACCCGTGTACCCAACTCACGCTGAACTGCCCTCCAAAAGTGAGAGTTCAACTGCTTACTCCGATCAGAAATGATAGACACGGGCACACTGTGAAGGCGAACAATATCTCGAATATATATATCTTTGGTAACCTCTCCGAAGTATAAATACTTGCCACTAGAATGAAATGTGCTGATTTAGTCAGCCTATCCACAAAAACCCAAACGACGTCAAACTTCCTCTGTGTCCGTGGGAGTCCAACAACGAAGTCCATAGTGATACTGTAACGACCCGACCGATTGTTTTGCATTATCGGACCCCGCTCCCCTAAATGAAACTTCCCATAGCAGCTTATTGTGATTTATGACTTGCGGGGGCGGGTGGTCCGGGATTCGGAAGTGATTAGAGTGCTATAGGAACACTTGGTTCCTTAAGGTTGGCCTTTAAGACCAAGTTGACTTCGATCAACATTTTGAACAAATGACCTCGAAATCAAGTTTCGACGATTGCGGTCGCGTCGTATGATGATTTCAAACTTGGGCGTATGTTCGGAATGGGTTTGGGATGACCCGGGAGAATTTCAACGCCAAATATCGAAATAAGAATTTCCTTAAGTTCATATTGTGGTTTGGGATGTGTTTTTGTGTTATCGAGGTCCGAACGGAATTCCAAAATTGGGAATAGTTCCGTTATGTCATTTATGACTTCCCTGCAAAATTTGGTGTCATTCCGAGTAGTATAGGTCGGTTTGGCGCATTGTTAACGAATTCTAGAACTTTAAGTTCAAAGTTTGATTAAATTTGGTTTTGGGGTCGATTTCTTAGTTTTGTTGTTGTTTTTCACGTTCCAAAAATTCGGGCGAGTCCGTATCATGAATACAGACTTGCCCGTTCCTTTGGACGGGGTCTGGAGGGGCTCAGGTGAGTTTCGAACCCTTCGGAGCTAATTTCAAAACACTAGAAATTCCAGGTCTGGTTTCCTTCTCTGTGATCGCGGATGGGTTACTAAGTTCGCAAAGAAGGAACTGGGCAGGGGTGGTGAATGCGCTGTGCGTTCGCACAAAGGGCATTGTGATCATGATGGGTTGGGCTCCTGACCCAGTGCGATCGCACACCCCACCGCGTTCGCACAGAGCCTAGCCTTTGGGCCAGCCCAGCTACTCCTTACCCTGTGCGTTCGTAGGGCTCTCTCCGTGTTCGCATAGAAGGCTCATGAGGGCCTGGTCATCTAAAGCTCTGCGATCGCACTGCCCAGGCTGCGATCGCATAGAGGAGACCACTGGGCAGTGTGTTTTTATAACGGGATTTAATTCATTTTCCTCATCATCTTCTTCTTCCTTGGGATGATTTTCAGCATTCAAGAGGGGCAAACGACCTAGTTATTGAAGGTAAGTAAATTCTACCCTAATATTAGTTTCATGCATGGATTACAAGCTAAATTAACTACCAATTAGTGAAAATTAAGGATTTGGGGTAGTAACCTAGGGCTTTCAGGAATTTAGAGAATTACCCGTCAATTAGCTATGAAATCAAGTAAAAATCATGTATTAACGATCCTTAGGTTATGGTGAGTGGTTCCTTTGTGAATTTCCGGAATCCGAGTGTGCGGGACCGGGGTGAATTTTGGGATTTCTTCAAGAATGATGAATTTACTAAATAAGTAGGAAATTTCCGTACTTTGAGCATAAATTGATGTATTTGTATAACATTTGGCTAGTTCGAGTCCTTGGGTGTAGAGTTCGGAGTTTTGGGCCCGTTCTTGGTCCGAGGAGTAGATTCGACATGAGGTGAGTCTCCTTTCTAACCTTGTAAAGGGGAACTGTCCCCCTAGGCGATATAAATGCTATATGTGATATTTGTGGGGGCTACGTACGTACAAAGTAACGGGAGTCCGTACGTAGTGGCTATTACTATTATGTCTGGGTAGTTAGACCCACATCATGCCTTGTGTTTTACTTGATATGAACTATATGCTTAACAAATTAAATGTTACATGCGGCTTATTTCCCTGAGGTCATGGAATTTTAGAAAACTTGTAAGGAATTGCTCACTGAAAAGTAATTTAAAAAGGAATAATGTGTGTGCATGTAACCGCTTCGCAATTTACATTCCCCGAGCGGAGTGTGATTTCCCCCACTTTTATGGGAATGGGCCATACGCCACAGCAGATTGAGAGATGCACTTTTGGTTTGGGCCGTTCGATCCTCGACAGTGCATAGAGAGGATTACTTCATGGCAAAGATGCACTTTTGGTTCGGGCCTTTCGATCCTCGGCAGTGCATAGATGCGTGTACTTTATGGAAATGTGCATTTATGGTTCGGGCTGTTCGACCCTCGGCAGTGCACAGACATGAATATCTTATGACTCCGGCCGGTTGTCCTTACCCCGCATGCGCATGATTTATTTGTTACTAAATTCATGGATATTGATTTGACAGATATTTGGGGGAAGGTGAAGTAGTAATTGTTTTATTCATTCCCAGTACTTCCTTGGATTTCAGTGCCTTATATATATTTGTTGCTTCACGGCCTTTACATGCCTACCATTTTCATCATATTCTGTTAAATTATATTATTGGACCTTAGTGAGTGTCATGTCGACCTCTCGTCACTACCTCTTCCAGGTTAGGCGGGATACTCACTGGGTACATATATATTTACGTACTCATGCTATGCTTCTGTACTTAATTGTACAAGTTCTGAGGCTGGTGCATCTGATTGTCGGACCGGAGCTTGATTTTGATTATAGACGGGCCTGACTTCACGATGAGCTGCTTTCTCCTGGAGATCCCCGGCAGAACCATGGGGTTTCTTTTGATTATTTCCCGTCTATTTCCTTCAGACATTGGGACTGTATATTATATCTTTTGTATATTCTGTTAGTATGCCTGTAGGACTTGGACACTGGTTCCTGGCAAACACGTGATAGTTATCATGGACTTTGGGTTTGTATATATATTGGCTCACGCCTCTTCATGACTGATTTTGTTTAATAACTGGATAATTATCCTTGTCGATTCATATTTTAAGTTTTAAAAATTGAGTATATGTTGAAACGTTTAATCTAATAAGAAAGAACCCTTAGTAAATTGAGGGTTGGCTTGCCTGACCCCGCTGTTGGGCGCCATCACGACCTAAGATAGGATTTTAGGTTGTGACAACATGGTATCAGAGCACTAGGTTCACGTTGTCTCACGAGTCACGGGCAAACCCAGTAGAGTCTTGCGGATCAGTATGAAGACGTCTGTACTTATCTTCAGGAGGCTATGGATTGTTAGGAAACCTCTCTTTGTTCTTATTCTATCGTGCAGTCGATGATTTACTAAACTCATTCTTATATTCTCTCACAGATGGTGAGGATGCGTGCATCTGATTTTCCAGACGTGGGAAGGGCCGCTACCTCTGTTATCCTAGGCCGCGGCGGAGGCCGGGGGAGGGCACCAGCCCGCGGTAGGGGACGAGGGCATCCCAGAGCTATTTCGGTTCCGCCACCAGAGGACCCTATTATAGAAGAGCATGACGAGGTGCCTCCAGCAGATCTTGCACCAGTAGACTTCATGATGGCTCCAGGCTTCCAAGCAGTCATGCGCTGTATGATGAGATTTATGGACACTATGTCCCAGGCTGGTTTATTTCCAGCAGATCCTGCCACTTCTCAGGCGGGAGGGGGAGTCCAGACCCCTACTGCCCAGGCTGCAGACAAGACAGGAGAATTACATCATACCCCAGGTACACTGCCCGTGGGTGGGGTCCAGCCTGTTGCGGCAGCGCCTGAGACTAGACCAGTTGCGGACGACGATCCACAGAAGTTATTGGATAGATGGACTCGATTGCACCCTTCAGTCTTTGGGGGTGAGCGAGGTGAGGATGCCCAGGATTTTGTGGATAGGTGCAGGGACAGACTGCACAACATGAATATACTAGAGTCCCATGGAGTGGATTTCACTACCTTTCAATTGGAGGGCAGAGCTCGTAGGTGGTTCCAGTCCTATATTCTCAGCAAGCCAGTAGATTCTCCTCCTGTCTCTTGGGAGCAGTTCACGCAGATGTTTCTAGATAGATATATCCCATCCTCTGAGAGGGAAGAGCTACAGTATCAGTTTGAGCGGCTAGAGCAGGGACAAATGTCAGTGACAGATTATAAGGCCAGATTTTTAGAGTTGTCTCGCCATGCACTCATGATGCTACCTACTGATTCAGAGAGGGTGAGGAGATTTGTGGCTGGGTTGCATCCAGGTATTAGGGACACCATGGCCCGAGAGGTGGAGATGGGTACTCTTTATCAACTCGTGTAGAGATTGATTGCAGAATCGAGGGGTATCGGTCGAGGAGCAGGGAGCAGGGGCAGCAGGACAAAAGGGATAGATTCTCTGGAGAGTTCAGAGGTGCCCCAGCTAGGGGCAGAGGTCACTTTAGCAGTGGTCAACCCAGCAGGCCTTTATATTCAGCACCTCCACCACCTCCCTGAGGTGTTCCAGCGAGGCCTCATTTCAGCGCCATGCCAGAGCGTTCCTACCGTCCTCCAGCCATTCAGAGTTCACCCAGTGGTTATCCCAGTCATCAGAGATCCTCTGACCCTTACTTCGGTGCTATTCCAGAGGGCTCACATCGCCCTCCGTCCATTCAAGGTTCTTCTTCGGGGCAGCAGACTATGGTACCTGGGAGTTGTTACGAGTGTGGAGAGCCAGGTCATATGAGGAGGCAATGTCCTAAGTTTCGAGGCAAGGCTTTAAATCAGGGTTATCAGCC
This sequence comes from Nicotiana knightiana, assembly GCA_005239525.1. Lineage (NCBI taxonomy): Eukaryota > Viridiplantae > Streptophyta > Magnoliopsida > Solanales > Solanaceae > Nicotiana > Nicotiana knightiana. The sequence goes on along the minus strand of ML435264.1, from coordinate 3,578 downwards.
GATGGGTCCAGCACCAGCAGTCCGGCCACCTAGAGGTGGAGGACAGGTCGGCAGGGGTCATCCTGGAGGTGGAGGCCAGTCAGGGGGAGGTCAGACAGCTCCTGTTCACTCTGGTAGAGCTCAACCTTCCGATACTCCAGCTAGATTCTATGCAATTCCGGCCAGATCAGATGTAGTGGCCTCAGACGTCGTGATCACAGGTATTATCTCAGTATATGGTAGAGAGGCTTCAGTATTATTTGATCGAGGATCCACTTATTCATATGTTTCAATATTATTTTCTCAATTTCTGGATGCTCCTCGAGAGTCCTTGGGTTCTCCTATATATGTGTCCACTCCTATGGGCGATTATATGGTGGTAAACCGAATTTATTGGTCTTGTGTGATCACCTTCTATGGGTTCGAGACCATAGCAGACTTTTTATTGCTCGACATGGTTGATTTTGAGATTATTCTAGGCATGGATTGGCTATCTCCTTATCATTCCGTGCTAGATTTCCATGCCAAGACAGTTACTTTAGCCATGCCCGAGTCGCCTAGGCTGGAGTGGAGAGGTTCTTCAGTTAGTGCAGCCAGCTAGGTTATTTCATTCATGAAGGCTCGGCATATGATCGAGAAGGGTTGTATGGCCTATTTTGCTTATGTGCGGGACACCACCGCCGAGTCTCCGACGATTGATTCAGTGCCAGTGGTTCGAGAGTTTGCTGATGTATTTCCTTCAGATCTTCCAGGGATGCCTCTGGACCGTGATATTGATTTCTGCATTGATTTATCTCCAAGCACCCAACCTATATATATTCCTCCGTTCCGTAAGGCTCCGAAGGAGCAGCTTGAGGAGTTGTTAGCTAAGGGGTTTATTAGACCGAGTGTATCGCTGTGGGGGTGCTCCAGTTCTATTGGTGAAGAAGAAGGATGGGTCCATGAGGATGTGTATTGATTACCACCAGTTGAATAAGGTTACCATTAAGAACAAGTATCCTTTGCCGCGCATCAGTGATTTGTTTGACCAATTGCAGGGTGCTTGTGTGTTTTCTAAGATTGATTTGAGATCGGGATATCATCAGTTGAAGATTCGGGCTTCAGATGTTCTGAAGACTGCTTTTCGTACGAGATATGGCCATTATGAGTTCCTGGTGATGTCCTTTGGCTTGACTAATGCCCCGAAAGCATTCATGGACTTGATGAATAGGGTGTTCAGGCCATATATTGATTCCTTTGTCATTGTCTTCATCGATGACATCTTGATTTACTCACGTAGCCTGGGTGAGCACGAGCAGCATTTGAGAGTTGTGCTCCGGACCTTGCAAGGACAAAAGCTATATGCTACGTTCTCCACGTATGAGTTCTGGTTGGATTTCGTAGCATTCCTGGGGCATGCAGTATCCGGAGAGGGTATCAAGGTTGATCCTCAGAAGATCGAGGCAGTTCAGAGTTGATCCCGTCATACTTCAGCTACAGAGATCAGGAGATTCTTGGGCCTAGCAGGCTATTATCGCCAATTTGTGGAGGGGTTCTCTTCTATTGCAGCTCCTTTGACTAGATTGACTCAAAAGAATGCCCTATTCCGATGGTCTGACGAGTGTGAGGCGATCTTTCAGAAGCTCAAGACAACATTGGCCTTAGCACCAGTTCTAGTGTTGCCTTCCGATTCTGGGATGTATACAGTATATTGCGACGCTTCGCGCGTTGTCTTGGGGTGTGTGTTGATGCAGGAAGGGAGAGCTATTGCTTATGCTTCATGTCAGATGAAGGTTCATGAGAAGAATTATCCTGTGCACTATTTGGAGTTGGCGGCGATTGTTCATGCTCTTAAGATTTGGAGGCACTACTTGTATGGAGTGTCCTGTGAGGTTTATACAAACCACCATAGCTTGCAGCACTTGTTCCAGCAGAGGGATCTTAATTTGAGGCAGCGCAGATGGCTTGAGTTGTTGAAGGATTATGATATCACCATTCTTTATCATCCGGACAAGGCAAATATGGTAGCAAATGCTTTGAGCAGGAAGGCGGAGAGTATGGGTAGTTTGGCTTACATTGCAGTAGAGGAGAGACCTCTAGCCTTGGACATTCAGTCCTTGGCTTATCTCCTGGTGAGATTAGACCTTTCAAATCCTCGTCGAGTTTTAGCGCATGTGGTTGATCAGTCTTTGTTATTTGGGAAGATTAAGGCTCGACAGTATGATGATCCGTGTTCGGCAGAGCTACGGGAGGCAGTGGTTTAGGGTAGGGCCAAGGGAGCTTACTATTGGCGAGGATGGTGTCCTAAGACTTTAGGGCCGCTTATGTGTTCCTAATGTTGATGGACTGAGGGAGAGGATTCTAGAGGAGGCACATAGTTCTCGGTATTCTATTCATCCTGGTGCTACGAAGATGTATTGTTATTTGAAGGAGCATTACTGGTGGAGGCGGATGAAGAGGGACATCATGGAGTATGTGACTAGGTGTCTTAATTGCCAGCAGGTGAAGTATGAGCACCAGAGGCCAGGAGGCCTACTTCAGCAGATGCCCATTCCTGAGTGCATCACTATGGACTTCGTGGTTAGGTTGCCTCGGACTTTGCGGAAGGTTGACGCGGTTTGGGTCATTGTGGATATATTGATCAAATTGGCCCATTTCATTCCACTACTACATATACTTCTGAGAGGTTAGCCTAGATCTACATTCGGGAGATAGTCCGGTTGCACGGTGTGCCGGTGTCCATTATATCAGATCGAGGTCCTCAGTTCACCTCGCACTTCTGGAGAGCATTGCATAGTGATATGGGCACCCATATAGATATCAGCATAACATTTCACCCTCAGACTGATGGCCAGTCGGAGCGTACAGTTCAGATATTGGAGGACATGCTCAGCGCATACGCGATTGACTTCGGGGGTCAGCGGGACCAGTTCTTGCCTTTGGCCGAGTTTGCTTACAATAATAGTTACCAGTCCAGCATCAAGATGGCCCCATTTGAGGCTTTGTATGGTCGGCGATGTCGTTCCCATATCGAGTGTTTTGAGCCTGACAAGGCTAAGTTATATGATACCGACCTGGTGAGGGATGCTTTGGAGAGGGTGAAGTTGATTCGGGAGAGGCTCCGTACAGCACAGTCCAAACAGAAGAGTTACGCGGTTCAGAGGGCGCGTGATGTATCATTTATGGAGGGAGATAAGGTTCTGTTGAAGGTCTCGCCGATGAAGGGTATTATGAGGTTTGGGAAGAAGGGAAGGCTGAGCCCGAGGTTTATAGGTCCCTTCGAGGTGTTGAGGAGAGTTGGGAAGGTTGCTTATGAGCTAGCCTTACCTCCCAGTTTATCAGGAGTTCATCCGGTATTTCATGTATCCATGCTCCGGAGGTACCACACCGACATCTTTCACGTGGTGGATTTCAACACTATTCAGTTGGATGAGAGATTGGGCTACGAGGACGATCCAGTTGCTATTATTGATAGATAGGATCGCCAGTTGAGGTCCAAGAGAGTTTCTGCAGTAAAGGTCCAGTGGAGAGGCCAACCAGTCAAGGAAGCGACCTGTGAGTCCGAAGAGGACATGCAGAGCAGATATCCACACTTATTCAGCACTTCAGGTATGATTCTA
>ML435261.1:0-13320 GCA_005239525.1 Nicotiana knightiana | reverse complement strand
TATTGCATTCTAATTAACTCTCCCTTTCATATAATTCACTCATGGTTGCTAATTAATCGATAATTTCTCTCGTAGCCTTCTCCCGAAGTACTACTCGCCTATTCTAAATAGATTAACGCCTATTCCTATGATATTAATCTATTAGAACGCACTAAGATTATGATGTTTAATTAAGCACAGTGACTAGGTCTATTCCTATCCTAACCACAAATCCGCTCCCCTGAAGGGTTAAGATCGCGCTCTCTTCAATTCTTCTCTAATCTATATACGGCTTTCCCAAGCATAACATAGATAGTATATAGAACCAAAATGATGGCCAAACAATTAAGCAATTAAACGCAGAATTGAAGAAACAACCATATATTGAGCGAATTATAATCAAGGTTAAGTTAATATCGAATAACAATATTCATGGCTAAACCACAACCCCAGAACAATGGGTGTTTACCACTCATACTAGAATTAAACAATTGCATAAGTCTTGCATGAATGGAAAATACTAGATTAAGATGAAGAAAACTGATAATCCTTTGCTTCGTCAATGATCTTGTGTGTATATTCTCTCCAAAGATGGCATCCTCTCCTCAAAGTTGTGTTTTTGGGTCTATTTATATGTTTGGGATAAAGCCTAAACGTGTAGGAGACTTCTATTCCAACCGGGAAATACTTAAAACCTTCAAAACTCGGAATTTACCGGACCAGGGACCCCAGGCGTTAATCCCCAAACGCGCAGCTAAAGCCTGGATAGGCTAGGCATTTGGGCTCTAACGCCCCAGTAACGCCTGGGGAAGGAAGGCGTTTGGGCTGAAACGCCCCAGTAACGCCTGGGTATGGCTGGCGTTTGGGCTGAGACGCCCCAGTAACGCCAGGTTATCCCAGGCTTTTGGGGTAAAACGCCCGGCTATGGCCCGGGTCACTCCTTTTCGACTCTTGAGCATATTTTTGACGTTTATGCACCCATTTAGCTCGGCTTCCATCTCCAATTCACCTGCACATAAAATAGACTCCATTATGCACATATAACATGCATTTTTATCACAAAAGCACTTAAAATGTAAGGTATATGATTCTTAAAACTATGGATTCTAGCCACGCATCACATATGCCCGGAATCGAATTTCGAGGTCCCAAGTCCGAGAAAAGAATTTTTAAAGAAAATTATTTTTTGAAAAATATAAAGGTTTTTGAAAATGAAATTTTATGTGTAACCTGTGGTATCGGGCCCGTATCTTGGTTTCGGAGCGCGGTACAGGTTAGATATAATATTTGTGTCATATTTATAAAGTTTGTTAAGAAACGGACTTCGTTAGATGCGATTCGGACCTTACATGCAAAATTTTATGTTTAAAGAGGTTTTGAGAAATTTCATTGATTTTGGGGTTTTGTTCGATGTTTATGATGCTATTTTGGTGATTTGATTACATGAATAAGTTTGTAGGATATTTTTGAGGTTGTGTGCATATTTGATTTTGAGCCCCGAGGGCTCGGGTGAGTTTTAGGTAGGTGTCGGAGTGAAAAACTTAGGAAAAATCTGGTGTTTTGGCAATTTTCTGGTGTCTGGTGTTTTTCTCTATGCGATCGCATAGGTATAGTTGTGATCGCATAGCTTTGAGAAGGGTTCTGGGTATATACCCTATGCGACCGCATGTGCATGTTCGCGATCGCATAGGGTGGGGTCACTAATACTGTGCGATCACAGGGTCTCTTTCGCGATCGCGGTGCCTTAGAACTCAGCTCTCTATGCAATCTCAACTCCTTCTTCGCGATCACATAGACCAAAAAGTGCCCAGTTATTTAAATGCCCAAAAACAGAATGCGCATTACGAGATTTTGACATTTTCACTACCTTCTTCTTCTCCACACCTCCTTGGACGAATTTTGAAGAACTCGTTCACCATAACCTCTTAGGTAAGTGATTCTAACATTGTTTTCTTCCATTTTCATCAATATCTATTAGATTCTAGGCCTAAAAACATGAAATCAAAGGTAGAAATTAGGATTTTGGGTAGAGTTAGGGCTTTTTGAATATTTGGGAATTTGACCTTGTTTTGGGGTCGGATTTCAAAACAAATTATATATCGGGCTCGTGGGTGAATAGGTGATCGGGTTTTGGTCCGAACCTCGTGTTTCGACTAAGCGGGCCCGTGGTCGATTTTTGGGAAATTTTGGAAGCATGTTGGGAAATCTATAATTAGGCATTGAAATTGAATTGTTTATCATTTATTGATGTTTTTGAGTCGATTATGTCTAGATATGATTGATTTGAAGTCGAGTTCGAAAGGAAAAGTGGTGCTAGAAGCTTGATTTGGATTCTTGGAGTTGAGGTAAGTATCTTGCCTAACATTGTGTGGGGGAACTACCCCTTAGGATTGAGTTTTCCTTGTTGATTGTAGTCCGAGTATGCGAGGTGACTAGTGTGTACTCGGACTTATTTGCAATTAGATTGGCCTTTTAGGATTTGTAGGTTCTTATATTACCTGTGTATGATTTGTAATTGTTACATTTGAATCCTTGGTTGTTAATTTCATCTTCCTGTTTACATTAGAATTATTTGTTTTTGGATTCCTTCGTTGGCTATATGACCTTACTTGACTTAACTGAATATTCTACTTCTCTTATCATCATGCTATATTTTCTTCCTAACTTGCCTAATTGCCTATAGTTAGTGTCAGTAGCCTTATAGTTGACTAGCAATAGTTGGAACATCTATTCGTTGGAGTCAAGCATGCCCGTGAGTCTTACATTGTGATTTATATGACTGTTCCCTTAAGTGCCACTTAGGTCTAATTATTAGACATTTATGTTATTGGTATTTCCTTGATGTTGCCTATTATTGCGCCTTTGTTTAAGCTAAGTTTTGTTCCGTGAAGTTAACTGTTTAGGTGAGATTGGTTATAGCTGTTTCCCTTGCCGGGATGTTATGGTTTCTGTTACTATTTATGCTGTTAATGATATGGTTTGTATTTCTGACTCCCTTGCCGGGATGTGATGGTTTCTATTACTGTTTATCCTGTTAATGATATTGTTTGTACTGTTGACTCCCTTGCTGGGATGTTGTGGTTTCTATTACTGGTTATGTTGTTAATGATATTGTTTGTATTGTTGACTCCCTTGCCAGGATGTGGCGATTTATGGTTCATATTGTTGGATTTTCCTTGCCAAACTGTTGTTCTTGATATTGTTTGGGTGAGGAAGAGTGTAAAGCACGAAGGGTGATGCCGTGTATTTATTTATTCATTTATTGTGAGGAGGAGTGTGTAAAAGCACAAAGGGTGATGTCGTGCCATGTTATGATATTAAAGCACGAAGGATGATGACGTGCCATGTTATGATATTAAATCACAAAGGATACTGTCGTGCCATGTTATGATATTAAAGCACGAAGGATAATGACATGCCGTATCTATTTATTTATTGTGAGGATGAGAGTAAAAGCACGAAGGGTGATGTCGTGCACTTGTTTTGGTGAGGATGAGAGTAAAAGCACGAAGGGTGTTGTCGTGCACTTGTCTTTGCATTTTATTCCGTTGTTCTAAATTTGGATATTCCTACTGATCTCTTATGCATTCCTTGGCAAGATTTGATATTCCTTCTGTACTGCATGGTAATTTTTGAGTTACGGACTGAGTTCCGGTAGATAAATCTTGAGGAGATTTGATCAAGGGATTTTATTGAAAAGTATTATTGAAAGAGCAATGGTTTCGAAATGGTTATATTCGAATGACTCTTACATCAAAGGTATATTTGAAAAGCACTAGTCTTGCCTGAAATGATATTTGAAAGTCATTTATTGGGAAAGCATCTTTGGGAAGTGTCGTATTTTGAAAGAAACTATGTTTTACGTAATTCTCTCTATTAAATATCCTTATATCTACTTTTGGAGAAAGTATGTTTTCAAAGAAAACCCTTCCATACTAAAATGATTTAATTTGCAAACGTTTTTCATATGAACTGTTGTTTAAAGATTTCCACCAGTTTATGGATTTTAATGGCTAAGGCCCCATGTGAACAAACTGACGTAGAGTTGATTTATTGGTGTTCTCTATTGTATTGTGTTTCCTTTCGGTTTGGCTTGTTTTTTTGTCCATCTTTCTGTGTATTTTTATGTTTTTTCGTGATTGATTTCTGTACTTTTCTTTCGCTTAATATTGTTATTATTCTGTAAATTATTCCGTAAAGTCTTAGATAGATGTAACGTTCGGTCATTTCTACATTCATGTTATTTATCTTGTAGATCAGTGGTGTCTTGACTAGTCCTCGTCACTACTCCACCGAGGTTAGTCTTGATACTTACTGGGCACCGATGTGGTGTGCTCATACTACACGTCTGTGCATTTTTGTTTGCACAGATCCAGGTTTTGGTTGTTAGTAGCTGCGCGGATGATTGGTGAGGAGACTCAAGGTAACCTATTGCTGCGTTCGCAGGCTTCAGAGTCACCTTCCTGTTTATTTCAACTGTTCTTACTTATTCATAGACAATTGTATTTAGATTTGGTAGGAAGATTTCGTAGAGCTTATGACTTGTATTTACTGGGTTTTGGAGAAAATGTAGACTCAGTTAAGATTTTTGTTATCGAGATTGTTAAAGTTCTTTTATTATTTCTATTGTGGTTAAATGTTAGGCTTACCTAGTCCCTAAGACTAGGTGCCATCACGGTACCTAACGGAGGGAAATTTGGGCCGTGGCAGTAGCTCTACTAGATCTGTTGTGTAACAAGTTAGAGAAGAAAGAGAGAAAAATACTGGTGAGGCATTGTATCAAGAAAAGACAAGTGACATAGAAACTGAGTTGTTGGTGTAAACTACACCATTCACTTTGTACTCAAGAAACTCAATCACTGAAAGAGAACTCCCTTACAACCCAAGGAGACTGGACTAGGATTCATATTGAATACGAACCAGTATAAAAACTCCGGTGTCTTTAATTCCTGCACTTTACTTCTGCATTTTAGTTCTGCGCTTCTTATTATCTCGCTATTACATCTAGTCGACTAATTGGAAAACTAGTCAACTTATAATAATTAGTTTTAAAATAAGCAATTCACCCCCCCCCCTCTTTTACTTTCAATTGGTATTAGAGCAAGGCTCACATTTTTCTTTTGCTTAACAGCTTGTGAGAAAAGGTCATGGCTAATCAAGTTATTGTCGGAGTGCTCTTTCAAGAAGGAAAATCGCAAGTGAAGCCACCATATTTTAATGGACAATATTTCTCTCACTGGAAAATGCGTATGGAAATATACGCAAAGTCTTATGATGTCAAGGTTTGGCGAGTTATCAAAAAGGGGAACTATCCTCTGCCGGCTGCTGCTCAACCACCTGTTGATCCTGAAGATATAGATGAATATACTGATGAACAAATGGCAGTTTTGCAAGTTGATGCTAAATCAAGGAATCTGCTTTATAATGCTATAAGTGGTGAGGAATATGAGAAAATCTTCAGTTGTGATACAGCCAAAGAGATGTGCATAAACTTGAAGTTACTTATGAAGGAATCAGTAAAGTGAAAGAAACCCATATCAACATGTTGGTTCATGACTACGAACTCTTACAGATGAAAGAAGGAGAATCCATTGAAGAGAAGTTTTCCAGATTTAGCAAAATCATTAGTGATCTAAAAGTTTTTGGCAAACCATACTCAAGTGGTGATCAGGTTAGGAAAATTCTGAGAAGTCTACCCACTACTTGGCAGACAAAAATGGTTACACTTGAATCACAGGATTTGAAAAAATTATCATATGACGAACTTTGAGGAAAACTTATAGCCTTAGAGAACTCATCTCAAGAAAACAAACCAAGAAGAAAAGAAGAAAACAATTGCTTCCAAGGCTACAACTGAAAGAGCAGACAATGATATTGATGACGACCCTGAATCTCTTCAAGAAGAAATTGCCATGGTATCAAGGAACATGGTTGGTTTAACGAGGAGATACAGTAATACAAGAAGAGGCAGGATACCACCCAGGCGAACTAGGAAATATAACAAACAAGACAAAAATGATGGCAAATGATATGAGTGTGGATGATTTGGGCATGTTCAAGCTGAGTGTCCTGATCTTAAAAGAAAGGTTTCCAGAGCTTTTAAAATGAATAAATCATTTGGAAGCTGGAGTGATGAAGACAGTTTAGAACACGAAGAGATAGCAAATCTATGTTTCATGACAATTCTGGAAAACGACATGAACAAACTCTCAAGGTGCTGGACATATCAGGACACTTCAGATGACGAATTCAAAGATGACAATGAGAACTGTTTCATGGCGCGAGGTGAAATAAGTGAGGTAAGATCTTGTAACTGTGAAAGATGTAATGAATTGCAGGATATTCTTGACCTTACTTTGAAAGAGTCTCAAAGAATGATAAATGAATTAAAGAGACTCAACAAACAAGTAAAATATTGGAAACTCAAGCTTGAAGTATGTGAAATTTAAAAATAAGTACTTCAAGATAAGTTTGAGGAATTACAAATGCAACTCAATGGCATGTGCAAATTCACCAGTCATAGTTCTGTCAAGTCAAACCAAGCAACTTACAAGTCAACTGGAGAAGGACCATCCAGAACATAGTCCACTAGTACTAACACAAATGAAAGATCCAAAAATGGATCAGGACTTACATGTCACTACTGTAACAAAAGTGGACATAAGTATTCTTTTTGTCGATTTCGTAAATCAAATGTCTCAGGATGGATTTGGAAACCCAAAAACAATCCTGGTTCCAGTAATACTAACCAACAAGGACCCAAGCAAGCTTGGATACCTAAAAGGAAGTGATAATTATGTTTTTCAGAAAAACCACAGAAGGAGTCAAAAAGGAAAATGGTACTTAGATAGTGCGTGTTCCAGTCACATGACAGGTGACAATACCCTGTTTAAAGAAGTTACAAAAATAGATGGAGTAAATGTCAAATTTGGTGATGACTCAAAAGGAAAAATAGTCGGTACCAGAACAGTTCCTTTCAATATAACTGTGATATCTTTGAGGTTTATCTTGTTGACGAACTTAACTACAATCTTCTGAGTATAAGTCAGCTATGTGACTCAGGGTATGAAGTAAAGTTCAAGAAAACATGTTGTGCTATTGAAGATGAGACATGTAAAATAATCCTCCTAGGTAAAAGGTATGGGAATGTCTATATTCTTAATGGTTTTGAAAATATAGATGGTCATATTTGTTTAAAATCCATATCTGATGATCCATGGTTATGGCTTAAGAAACTTGATCATGCAAGCATGCATCTGATAGAGAAACTTTCCAAGCATGATTTAGTTGTGGTTTACCTAAACTCAATTTGTGTAGAAATCATGTATGTGATTCATGTCAGATTGGTAAACAAACTAGAAACTCTTTCAAAAATAAAGATATTGTATCTACTTCAAAGCCCTTGTATTTGCTTCATATGGACTTATTTAGACCTACTAGAACTACTAGCATATGAGGAAAATGATATGCCTTTGTTATTATTGATGATTACTCACGCTTTACTTGGATGATTTTTCTATCTCAGAAACATGAAGCTTTGAAAAATTTTGAGATCTTCTGTAAAAAGGTCGAAAGAGAAAAGGGGTATCCTATTACAACAATTCAAAGTGATCATGGAGGAGAATTTGAAAGCAGAACATTTGAATATTTCTACAAGGATCAAGGATACACCCACAATTTCTTTGCTCAAGGGTCACCCCAACAGAATGGAGTTGTTGAACGAAAAAATAGGACTTTACAAGACATGGCAAGAACTATGATACTAGAATATTCATTGCCAAATCACTTCTAGGCAGAAGGAATAAGTACAGCATGTCACATCCTCAACCGATGCCTCATAAGACCCATCCTGAAGAAGAATCCTTATGAATTGTGGAAAGGTAAACGGCCCAATATAAGTTACTTTCATCCATTTGGAAGCAAGTATTTCATTCACAATAATGGTAAGGACAATCTTGTAAAATTCTATCCAAGAAGGCACGAAGGTATTTTTTTGGGTTATTCATTAAATAGTAGACCCTTTAGAGTCTATAATAAACGCATTGTGTGTAGAAGAATCAGTACATGTTATCTTTGATGAAAATAACACTTCGGACGAGAAAGGAATTATTGCAGGTGATAAAGATCAAATTCAAGAAATTCAGGAGACAAGCAAATCTCAAGAGTCGACTAATAAACATGATGGTGTAACGGAGTCAACTAAAAATATTAGCAACAATCAATCAGAATCTCCGAAGGAGTCAACTACTCATACAAGTACAATTCATCCAAATGAATGGAGAAGTGAACCAGAATATCCTCAAAGTTTATCATAGGAGACCCAAGCAAAGGAATGAAAACCAGGGGAGCTCTCAAGAAGAAAGCAAACACAAAATTGATTTCCTATATTTAACCAAAGAAAATAGAGGAAGATCTGAAAGACTCAAACTGGTTACAAGAAATGCAGGAAGATCTAGATCAATTTGACAAAAATCAAGTGCGGAAACAGTCGCCTAAGCCTGAAAACGCTCTTGTAATTGGAACAAAATGGTTTTTCAGAAGTAAGCTAAATGAGGATGGACAGGTTGTGAGAAAAAACCCAGATTATTAGCTCAAGGATACTCACAACAGGATGGAGTCGACTACGACGAAACCTTTGCTCCAGTATCTCGACTGGAATCAATACAAATTCTTCTCGCATATGCATCCTTTAAAATATTTAGGCTCTTCCAGATGGATATTAAAAGTGTATTTTTAAATGGTTTCATTGAGAAGGAGGTATATGTAAAACAACCCCCTGGATTTGAAGATTCAAAGTTTCCCTACCATGTGTACAAATTGACCAAAGCATTGTATGTACTTAAACAAGCTCCACTAGCATGGTACGAAAGACTCAACTCATTTCTTATTGATCACGTATTTACAGGAGGTAAAGTAGACACTACCCTTTTTATTAAAAGATCATCAGAAGATAATCTCATTATTCAAGTTTACGTTGATGATATTATTTTTGGTAGTGCTAATCCTCTTCTGTGCAAGGAATTTTCAAATCTTATGCAAAGTGAGTTTGAAATGAGTATGATGGGAGAGCTAACATTCTTTATTGGACTTCAAATTCAACAATATGAAGAAGGAACGTTTATATGTCAGACAAAATACACAAAGGAGTTGATTCAGAAGTTCGGTATGAGTAACGCTAAAGCTATTGGCACACCAATGAGTCCTTCAACAAGTCTTGACAAAGATGAACAGGGAAATCATGTTGATGAAACTAAATATCATGGAATGATTGACTCCCTTCTTTATCTAGCTTCTAGTCGACCAGATATTATATTTAGTGTTTGTAAATGTGTCAGGTCTCAGTCAGCTCCTAAAGAATCACATCTGACTGTAGTAAAGAGAATTATTCGATATCTCATTAGAACTATCTCTCACGGATTATGGTATCCATGCTCTAACAATTTTAAACTAGAAGGTTTTTCATATGCTGATCTTGCAGGTGATAAGGAAGACAGAAAAAGCACCAGCGGAACATGTCAATTACTTGGAAAAGCACTGATATCTTGGAACAGTAAAAAGCAAGGATCAATTGCATTATCCACAACCAAGGCTGAGTATATCGCCATTGGACAATGTTGTACACAATTACTATGGATTTCTCATCAATTGGGTGACTATGAATTATTCTTTAAACCCATTCCTATTTTCTGTGATAACTCTAGTGCTATATGTCTCTCAAAAAATCCCGTGCATCACTCTAGGGCAAATCATATAGACATCAAGCATCATTTCATTAGAGATCATGTTCTTAAGGGAAATATAAAATTATCTTTTGTTGGAACTACTTATCAATTAGCAAATATTTTGACTAAACCTTTACTTGAAGACAAATTTTGCTTTTTAAGAGAATTACTTGGTATTATTTCCATTTATCACTAATGTTAGAACTTATGTGTTATTTTTATATTTTATATGCCTAATGTTTAAACTTTGTATTTTCATAGTCATTAATAGCTCCTCCAAATTCCCTCTCTTTTCCTCTCTTTTCACATCAGTTGCAGCGTTCAAGAAAGGAAAACTAATCATCACGCCTGTTCAACTAACACCCTTTCCTTTCCTGTACCCAACCGTCAGAAACCCCTTCTTTTAATCTCTAAAACCCTCTTTCAATATCCATCCTTCCCATCGCCTAGAAACCCTCTCCGAAACTCTCTTCAACCAATTTTCTTCCATGGCTGAACACTCTGAATATCCCTTCGTCTCTATTTCAAAATCTTACAATTCTAGGGCGTTTGCTAGTATGGGATATGTGTGTATGAAGGACTCCTGGGTTAAGAAACAGGAAGGTAAGGTCAAGCATGTTCAACCTGATCCCAAGACCAAATCCTCTGTTTCCCATCACAGTCTTAGTAGTTCTGACCTTTTTAAGAAACTGACTGCCATTGACAACCAGCTGACCACCATCAAAGATCTTTTTATTCCTACTCAGTCCACTGTTGGGGACATTCATGCTATCTCCAAAGACGCAGGGTCTGATGTTTCAAAGATAAGAGTTGCAATTCTCAGAGTTAGGGAAAACGTACTCAAGGCATTCAAGGAGGTACACGACATGCTTGATGGAGTGACTGTCTCAGCCAATGCTAGCTTTGATTAACTGAAGGAGACAATTTGCAATACTCTTACTTATTTCTTGCATCGTTAGTGTGGAAGTTTCAAATAATTCTTTTGCTGTGCTATTTTAGATTGGATAACCAGTCGTTGGATGATTTTTTTTCTTTTCATTATTTTGCTATAAATCTGCATGCATATCATGCATCTTATGCTACAAATTCTGCTTTAGTATCTGGTGTCTTGTTGTTTTTTATCCTCTCTTTGTTGATGTCAAAAAGGGGGAGAAGGCTATACACATATTCGTGCATGTACATCCATTGCAGGGGGAGTCGACCATAGATACATAGGAGAAGTCGACTAAAAGAAGTAGTCCCAACGACACCTATTGAGGGGGAGTCAAAGATCCTACAAGAGAAGTCGACTAAAGGAAGTAGTCCCAAAACCTATTGAGGGGGAGTCAACTGCACTCATTAAGGGGGAGTAGAATACAAGAAAGTTAACTAATGTTTATATATATATATATTATTTTTTGTCATTATAAAAAAAGGGAGATTGTTAGGTTTTAGTTTTAATGATGAAAAATAATATAATTTATTTTGGTGTAGGGACTCAAGGAAATCTACCAAGATCGAAGTGCACAAAGAGAAACATTCAAAGCTGAAGGAAGAAATAAATCAAAGATTGATTGAAACATTCAAAAGGAAAAAGAAGCACTAAAGATCTGATAAGATAATCAATCTGAGATTGATTGAAACGATAAAAAGGAAAAGAAGCATTGAAGATTCGACAAGATAATCAATCAATAGCTTTTACTGGAAGAACCCAGAATTATGGAGAAAATCTAGCGCTATCAAGACTTAAAGATGGAAAGCTGTCAAAGTCCACACATCAAGGAAGAGTAACGGGAATTAACCTTATTCTTGAAAAGAATCAATTTCTTTCCAAGGATCAAATCTCTTGGGTTGGAAAATCTCTTCAGTAACGACCTCCTACAAAGTATTTATACGCAACCTTAAGTCTTAGAGAGACATACTTTGATCAAACCAATTACCCTCTCTTTGTTCTACTGCAAACAAACATTGCAGCTCTACTAGATCAGTTGTGTAACAAGTTAGAGAAGAAAGAGAGAAAAATACAGGTGAGGCATTATATCAAGAAAAGACAAGTGACATAAAAACTGAGTTGTTGGTGTAAACTAAACCATTCACTTTGTACTCAAGAAACTCAATCACTGAAAGAGAACTCCCTTGCAACCCAAGGGGACTGGACTAGGATTTACGTTGAATCCAAACCAGTATAAAAACTCTGGTGTCTTTAATTCCTACACTTTACTTGTGCATTTTAATTCTGCACTTCTTATTATCTCGCTATTACATCCAGTCGACTAATTGGAAAACTAGTCAACTTATAATAACTAATTTTAAAAATAAGTAATTCACCCCCTCCCCCCCCCCCCCCCCCCTGTACTTTCAGTTTGAGGGCTCGACTAAGTTAGTATGGTGTTTTAGGATTTGATTGGTATGTTTGGTTGAGGTCCCGGGGGCCTCGGGTGAGTTCCAGGTGCTTAAGGGATCAAAAGATGGATTTGTGTTATTGCTGAAGCCTTCAGACATCTGGTGTTTTCGCACCTGCGATGGGGAGACCGTAGGTGCGGGATCGCAGGTGTGGTGCACAAGGCGCAGAAGCGGAGATTTTTGAAGACTTGTCCAGGGATCGCAGGTGCGAGGGCATTTCCACATTATAGGAACCTCATGAGCAGTCAGTGACTGTAGAAGTGGACAGTGCTCTGCAGGCGTGCACACGCAGGTGCAACCCCCTTGTCACAGGTGCGGTCCCAGCCCCCTTAAGTGATTTTATCTGATTCTGAGACGTGGGCCCAGGGAGGCTTTTTAGGGCGATTTTTCAATTTCTTGCTTTAGCTTTGATTTCAGTAGCTAGATTAGTTCGTTGTAGTTATATTTATGATATGTAATTGATTTTGGCTAGATTTCGACCATTCGGAGTCGGATTTTTGTGGAAAGAGCAATGTTACGGATTGATTGAGCTTGGTTCGAGGTAAGTGGCTTGCCTAAACTTGTGTGGGGAAACTTCCCTTAGAATTTGGTACTATTTTGATATGTGAGCGTCGTGTACGTGAGGTGACGAGTACGTACACGGGCTAATTGTTGTAAAAACCTGATTTCTGCTAAGTAATAACCTGTTTTCCTTCTTAATTGAGTCATATTAGCATGTGTAGTATCCTGTTAGATCAGAATAGCATGTCTACTTGCCTTAATTGTTTATCTGAACTCCGTGCAACATGTTTAGTGAATTTTCTGCTTTTCCTTGACTTGTACTTAGTCTAAATTGTAGGATTGTGTGTTGTAGCTGTTGAATTATATTGTTTGAGTTGTGTATTTACTTTTGGGACTATGAAATAGTATTTCGGGAGATCCCCCTACATATTTACTTTTGGGACTACAGAACGGTATTTCGGGAGATCCCCCTGCACATTTACTTTGGGACTACGGAACGATATTCCGGGAGATCCCCCTATATGCATATTTGACTTTGGGACTACGGAATGGTATTCCAGGAGATCCCCTGCACATTTACGTTTGGGACTACGAGACAGTATATCGGGAGATCACCTGTTGTTATTTCTGTGTAATGAGTTGTTACCTTTCTATGATTTCATTCTTGTTAAATTTCATTCTTCATTTTATTGCAATATTTCACTTTGCCTTGTTCTTATTATATATATATATATAT
>MDKJ01345567.1:0-26878 GCA_005239525.1 Nicotiana knightiana | reverse complement strand
TATATGATATTGTATTCATTATTTGTATTATAATAGAGTTAATGAATTACATTCATTCATCACAAGGTTATAAGTCGAAGTGTGTGTTTATATATATAGTTAAAGCAGCACGGAGTGTGTGTTTATATATATACACACACTAACATATATTATAACAAGTTATATATACGTTATAGTATTACAGTGAAGTGTATGTGTTTATAGTATACGTTATATATAAGTTTATATTATTTAGATAGTAAATATAAAAGTGATTTTTAATTTTGACCAATGTTTACCTGAAAAGGGACCAACTTTGATCGCTAATTATACAGAAATTAAAATTAGCGACCAAAGTTGGTCACTAAAGTTGAATCGGATTTATTTTACATTTTATATAATATTTAAAATAATAATATAATGGTTAAACGTTAGAACTGGGTCCCAGATTAGCGACCAAAGTTGGTCTCTATCTTCTTCCCCTTTTACAATCGACCATCTTTGGTCGCTACTTTTAAATTATTATTTATTTATATTTTATAATTTTAGTTAAATAATAATATAATTATTAAATTTATATATCTGGGTTCCAGATTAGCTATCAAAGTTGGTCTCTATTTTCTTCCCCTTTTAAAGGCGACCAACTTTGGTCGCTAATTTTAAATTATATTTATTTATATTTTATAATTTTATTTAAATAATAATATAATTATTAAATTTATATATCTGGGTTCCAGATTAGCTATCAAAGTTGGTCTCTATTTTCTTCCCCTTTTAAAGGCGACCAACTTTGGTCGCTAATTTTAAATTATATTTATTTATATTTTATAATTTTATTTAAATAATAATATAATTATTAAATTTATATATCTGGGTTCCAGATTAGCTATCAAAGTTGGTCTCTATTTTCTTCCCCTTTTAAAGGCGACCAACTTTGGTCGCTAATTTTAAATTATATTTATTTATATTTTATAATTTTATTTAAATAATAATATAATTATTAAATTTATATATCTGGGTTCCAGATTAGCTATCAAAGTTGGTCTCTATTTTCTTCCCCTTTTAAAGGCGACCAACTTTGGTCGCTAATTTTAAATTATATTTATTTATATTTTATAATTTTATTTAAATAATAATATAATTATTAAATTTATATATCTGGGTTCCAGATTAGCGACCAAAGTTGGTCTCTACTTTCTTCCCCTTTCAAGAGCGATCAACTTTGGTCGCTAATTTTAAATTTTATTATTAATATTTTTTTTTTAAAATAACAATATAATTATTAAAATTTTATAACTGGGTCCCACTTTAGCGACCAAAGTTGGTCGCTAAATTCAATATTTCTTTGACCAAGAGGGTCTGACCAGTCCGGTCAATATTTTGACCAAATTAGCGACCAAATAGCGACCACCCTTGGTCGCTAATATATTTACAATTATTTTTTAATAATTTTCTTCAATTTAGCGACCAACTGTGGTCGCCTTTCCTGACAGACCAGTTTTGGTCGCAAAAATTTGGTTGCTTTTTACCGAATTTTTAGTAGTGATACTTACCTTTCTCGATGCCTATTCTGGGTACAATCAAATCTTGATGGACCCAATAGACCAGGAAAAACTTCTTTTATCACTAAGTATGAACCTTATTGTTACAATGTAATGCCCGAATAGACCACGAAAAACTTATTTTATCACTAAATATGAAACTTATTGTTACAATGTAATGCCCGAATAGACCACGAAAAACTTATTTTATCACTAAATATGAAACTTATTGTTACAATGTAATGCCCGAATAGACCACGAAAAACTTATTTTATCACTAAATATGAAACTTATTGTTACAATGTAATGCCCTTCGAGCTAAAAAATGCAGGGGATACATATCAACGCCTAGTTAACAAGATGTTTGAAGAACAAATAGGTAAATCAATGGAAGTTTACATTGACGATATGTTAGTTAAGTCTCTGCGCGCAGAGGACCATTTGACTCCTTTGCAGGAGACATTCAAAATCTTGAGAAAATACAACATGAAGCTTAACCTCGAAAAATATGCTTTCGGGGTCGGCTCGGGCAAATTCCTCGGCTTCATGGTGTCAAATCGAGGAATCGAGATCAACCCCGATAAAATTAAGACCATCTAGGACATCACCGTCGTGGACAGTATGAAAGTCGTTCAGAGGCTAACCGGACGGATAGCTGCCCTGGGCCCGTTCATTTCGAGGTCATCAGATCGAAGCCACAGGTTCTTCTCCTTACTCAAAAAGAAAAATGATGTTACATGTAATACATGAAATACTAATAATTCTACCTGTGAAGGCCTTAGGTGAAAATGAGGTGTGTTTCTAAATCTTGGCTTTCTCTAATCTTAAGTCCTCAATTCATCAAAACCTATCTAAAATTTTCAACCAGGAAATAGGATTTGAGGCTTCTTTTTAGCGGATCTTCGGAGAATAATAGCCTCAGGTTTTACAGTTGCTCGCTCTACGCTCTTATGTATCAAGAATCTCTCCATCAGCCTGTTGAGCTTGATTTGTCTTGCAAAGATTACCACTTGGTTGAGGGTTCATGTGATGGGTTATTGTGTCTTTGCGTTGGTCGTGAAGAACTATATCTATGGAATCCGTCTATACGAAAGTTGAAGAGATTGGCTTGGTCAGGAAAAAATAATCTGCATTATACTACTTATGGTTTTTGTTATAATGAGTCCCAAGATGATTATAAAGTTGTAAAAGTTGATGGGTCACGTAGAGCGTATGGATTTCGAGGGTTCGAACATCTGAATAATGTTAGTATTTACAGTTTAAGAACTAATTCTTGGAAAAGTATTCTTGAGAAATTCCCAGGTGTTTTCTTCCGCATAGATCCTGCTAAATTTAAATGGAAAACTTCATTGGATTGCTACTCGTTCGTAGGGACAATATCGGCCCGTGGTTTATTGTTTCATTGAACCTCATAAACTTGACTTCCGAAGAAGTAGCTTTGCCGCCCTACGTCGATGATGGTAATATTAAGTGGAAACTAGGGACTTTAAGAGGCAAAATATTTTTAAACAAACTAGTAAGGCAAACTAGGGATTTGGGGAAGTAAGAAATTTCTATTTACCTTTTTAAACAAAATATTTCGGAAGGAGAGTCTTGATGTAACTGATAAAGCTGCTGTCATGTGATTAGGAGGTCACGGATTCGAGCTGTGAAAACAGCCTTTTGCAGAAATACTGCGTACAAAAGACCTATGTCAGTTAAAATCTTGATCACATTACGTCTACCTATCGCCAGAGTTTTAAGATGTTTATGCTGAAAACTTAAAGTATTCACTTTTTTCCTAATCCTAAGGCACACGCATTATAGATTAGAGTTTTAGGTTGTATTTCTTCCTTGATTACTAACAACTTCATACCCAAAGTTGTATTTGCTTGCACCTTCGGCTTGCACGTTCTCTCAACAGCAAATATTCATGGCCACAACGATTTCTTTGAACAAACGATGGAACCTAAAAAGGCCATGTTGTTATTGCAACATAAATTCATTCAAATTCAACATAACCCATGCGATTAATTACTCGTACCTGCTCCATTGTCAAGCTCTTGCAAGTAATGCAAAATCAGCTTAGGCAAATATGAAGTTGAAAAGAAGAAGCATCTTAGAATCATAGTTCTGTTGTAAAAATAGCCCGGGCTAGCGTTTGCAAAGTTATTAAAAATAGCTACTATTTTGCTGCAACACGGACTGATCCAGCATAATATACTGGAGATTGATGCACCTGTATATGAACTTCCAGCATATTATGTTGAATAGGTCTAATATACTGGAATATATACTTAATTTCCAATATATTAAATGACCAAAATGATTCCACATTGACGACCAAAATGACCACCATAGACCAAAATGATTCCACAAAGAGAAGTCATTTCAGGCGAATATTACAATGTTAAAACTTTGCAGTTTCCTAAAGTCTCTTTTACTCAAGCACACAGAGTCTGCAAGAGCAATGAGATATCATTGATACAAACTGATAACTCTAGGCAAATAGCAAAGAGAATGATGCCAACAGAACAATATGCACAATATGTACATAAAATATTTCCTTTGCAAGATTTTATTTTCTTTCTTTTTTTTTAATCATAATTTTTCTTCACAAGGTTCCCTTAATCTCACACTTGTTCATACACAACATACAATTCTTTAACCAGAGTAACAGACTCTTAATGGACATTGTACCTAATTATTTAGTATTAGCACAAAATGGGCTTAGAAATAAACAACGGATTCTTATAGATGACCCTCAACTAACTTGGGATTGGTGCATAGTTAATTGATTGATTTGATCGTGAACCCTTCCCAATTCGGTCATTCTTCCGCAAGTGTTTCCTTCCAAGGACGAGCCAAATATGAAAATTGAATTTGCACATAGATGCAGTACACCAGAAAGCTTTCCAAACAGCAAAGAGATTAAACCCACACATTGTTCAAGATCTTGCGTTGAACTTGGCAGAGTTTCTTTTAGCTACTAATTCTGTTTATAATGATTTACCACAGCTGTAGTGACTTTCATGTACTTCTTGTCTTGAATATACCTAGCAGCACAAATGTCCATGAGCTATTGTTCCTAGCTCCGCTACAACATACTGTCGAAATCCAATTATAAAAAAAGTCTGAGATCTCTAAATCTGAAACCTCCCCGGTAATCATAATTTTCGTTTTAAGTCCTACCAAAAGCAATGCTGAATCAGGTAGCAAGCTGAATCAAATTATCTGAGAAAATGCAAGAGCAAGGCAACCTTATCACACCTGCGTAAGAAGTAACATCCAATTTACATTTTTTTTAAATACGAGTCACATGATGCCATTAGACAACACAGAGGAACTTCCTCACATGAAAAATCAACCAACACAATTCGGTCGTAATGAAAGAAGAAACCGAGGAACTTGCTTTTAGTAGAATGTGGATAACCAATCAAAGACATGCCTGCAAAAGGAATAAGAGATGAAGCATAATTTTGTCAGATATTAAGCAAATCATTAGATGGAATATCATGCTTGAGACCATCATATGATATACTATTCTAATTCGTAATAAAGCAATATTTGATACTTTCTTAATGGTTTTAGTGAAGATAGAAATAGCCATGGCCAACCAAGCAAACCAACAATATGCAAAAATTAAAGTAAAATTCAGATCACTAACCTGAGCCAGCAGCTGTAGTGGCTTGCCTATACTTCTTGTCATGAATATACCTAGGATCACAAACATCCATAATCATCTAAGAGAATGCAAGAGCAAGTGTGATGACCCAAAGTGTTATCTTATAAATTAAGACTCCATTCCAGGATCATTAGCCTTAAAAAGATTAATTTTATTTATCTCGATTTACGTGCGTAGTCCGCGCATGAAACTGAAAAGCTTTTATGTGAAAATATGAGAAATAATAATTTTGAAATATAAAATTTAGTTTTAGTTGACTTGGTTTAACATTTTTAGTGAACGGACCCGGATCCGTATCCTGACGATCCCGGGAGGTCCGCAGTAAAATATGGGACTTGGGTGTATGCCCGGAATTGGACTCCGAGGTCCCTAGCCTTAGAAATCAATTTGTGAAAGAAATATTTTTGTTGGATTATTAATGAAATAAAGTAATGGATTAATGTTTGAAGCCGTTGGTATCGGGCCCGTATTTTGGTTCCGGAGCTCGATACAGATTTTTTATGATGTTTAAGCCTTACCTGTGAAATTTGGTGAGAATCGGAATTTATTTGACAAGATTCGGACGTTCGGTTGAGAAATAGTGAAATTGAAGTGTTCTTGAGAAAAAATCATGAGTTTTGAGGTTAAATTCATAGTTTTAGATATTATTTCCATGATTTGATCGCACAAGCAAGTCTGTATGATGTTTTTAGACTTGCGTGCATGTTTGATTTAGATCCCCGAGGGCTCGGGTGAGTTTTGGATAGGCTACGGGATGTTTTGAACATGTTAAAGTCTTATGTATTTGCTGTTATGGCGCACAATCAATTTGTTCTTCGCGTTCGCATTGCTCCACGCACGAACGCGTAGAGTAGAATTTGTACTGGGGTCATTTTGTGTTACGCGAACACGTGGCCCTGGACGCGAATGCAAAGCACTGGGGGGAGACCCTTCGCAAACGCGATCAGGCCATCGCGAACGGAGTGAGTTAAGTGGGCCTGGGGGAGGGGAGCTTATTTCTTCTATGCGAACGCGGCTAGGACACCGCGAACGCGTAGGCAATTTGGGTCTGACCCTATGCGAACGTGACAGGCCCATCGCGAACGCGATGAAGGCCTGTCCAGTTATATAAAATCAGATTTTAAAACGAGCAGAACCTCTTTCTTTATAATTTTCGAACTACAAAGACCTAGAGGCGATTTTCTTCACACAAATTCCTCCCCAAAGTGTTGGTAAACAATTCTAAACTCTTCTCTTTCAATTACCCTATGTTTTTCATCACTTTTCAATTAAAAATTAAGAATTTTCATGGTAGAAATTGAAGGTTTGGGTAGCATTAAGGAATTTTGTAAAAATCAAATTTTGACCTCGAATTGGGGTCGAATTTCGAAACTAATTTCATATTCGGGCTCGGGGGTGAATGGGTAAACGAAATTTAGTCCGAACCCCGAGTTTGGACCAAGCGGGCCCAGGGTCGGTTTTTAACCTTTTTTGAGAAAATTTAGGAAATCATAAATTTTCAGTAAAGTTAGTTCCTTTAGCCTTAATTAATGATATTAAGCTAATTATGATTAGATTCAAGTGAATTGGAGGTGAATTCAAAAGAAAAAGTTGTAATTGAGCAGTGAGTGGCCTGCGGAATTGAGGTAAGTGTTGCGTCTAACCTTAACTAGAGGGAATAGGTATTGTGTGACTACTTGTTACCTGTTTTTTTGCTAAATCCAATGCATAGGTGAGTTGACAAGTACTTATACATTGTGGTCAGGTCATACCATGCGAGTAAATGCTATTTCTTGTTATTTTGATTGTCTTAAAGCCTATCATCTGGCATTATTGTTGTTAGTGAAATGTTGAGAGATTAGTATCCGGTTCCACCAAGATGATTATTATTCTGAGTCTCGAGTAGAGATTGAAATCATAAATAATGATAGTAACCATGATGAAATATTGATTTCTTGTAAAATTCCTTTGAGAGCATTGAGTTGAGATTGAAATACTAAATGGTGATCGAAATTATGATGAAATACTATTTTCTTGTGAAATCCCCTTTTTATGTTATTGATGATTTGATTATATTGCGAGGAAGAGTGTAAAGCACAAAGGGTGATACCGTGCATGGCTTAATTATATTGTGAGGAAGAGTGTAAAGCAGGAAGGGTGATGCCGTGCATGATTTATTTATAATGTGAGGAAGAGAGTAAAGCAAGAAGGATGATGACGCGCATTCTTAATTATGAGGATGAGAGTAAAAGCACGAAGGGTGATGCCGTGTATTCTATTTATTATTTGGTGAGGCTGAGAGTAAAAGCACGAAAGGTAATGCCGTGCAAGTTCCATTTCTATTATTAATTTCTAATATCATTGTTGATCACTTTCTGTGTTTGTCTAATTGTTATCCTCATTCCTTATGTAACAAAAAAAAAAATTCCCCCATCGCATGCTCCCTACTCGTTAATTATTGTTTACATTCTTTAATTGTTATTATTACCATTAGCATGATTTTGATGTCCAGGTTTTATGTGGGATCTTGTCCTAACCTCGTCATTACTTCTCCGAGGCTAGGCTCGACACATACTCAGTAAATGGGGTCAGCTGTACTGATACTACACTCTGCACTCTTTTGTGCAGGTCCAGGTACCGGCCAGCGTTAGGAGATCTTAGTATCCGATATCATCATTCGGAGACACGAGGTAGATTTGCTGGCGTCCATTGATTCCTGGAGTCTTCTCTTAGTTTTATAGAGACTGTTTTATTACACTCAAAATAGATACATTATTTCTTTCAGCCCATTATTTGTAGTATTCTTAGTAGTTCGTGAATTGTGACACCAGACCTTGGGGTAGCCTCATAGTTATATATTTAGTTCGTGGATAGGTTTATTCATTCATTTATTATTTTATTCGTGAAGACATGCATTGAAAATTATTATATGTAGTTTATTTTTAGATTGTCTTATTGTGTTAAGTAAACATTCAAAGGAAAAATGGCTAATCAAGTTCTAAAATTGGCTTGCCTAGCAAGTGTGGTGTTAGGCACCATCACAACCCCTAAGGTTGGGAATTTGGGCCGTGACAAGTTGGTATCAGAGCACTAGGTTGCATAGGTCTCACAATTCACGAACAAGCTTGATAGAGTCTAAAGGATCGGTACGGAGACGTCTGTACTTATCTCTCAGAGGCTATGAAGTTAGGAACAAACTCATTTTTATTTCTACTCTGTTGTGCGATTCTTGATATCTCAAAAAAAATATTGATTGAACTCTTCTGTTCTCTCGCAAATGGCGAGAACACGTGCTTCATCTTCCGCTAACCAACAATCCGGTCCTCCAGCAACAACAACTTCTATTAGGGGCAGATGCCGAGGCAGGGGCAGGACTCAGCCCGTTGCTCATACTGCAACCCCAGTTGCAAAGCCCCAGGTTGAGATTGATAAGGGGGCTCCAGCTCAGACCGTTCCAACTGGACTAGCTCAGGTCCCAGAGGGGTTCATTGCTACCCCGGTACTTTAGGATGCTTTGGTCCGATTAGTGGGCCCGATAGAGAGTGTAGCCCAGACTTGCGCACTCCCTGTTGCAGTAGCTGTATCTCAGGCTAGAGGAGGGGTCCAGACTCCTGCTACCCACACTCCTGGTCAGACTACTCCTCAGATCCAGACCCTAGCAGCCAACCCAGTTGGGGTAGTTCAGACAATTGCGGCAGCCCCGATTGCTGATAGGGCAACTATGACTTCCGATGCTTTGTGGAGACTGAACAGGTTCATCAAGCTAATTCCACTCCATTTCAGTGGTACATCTTTTGAAGACCCACATGATTTTCTTGACCGCTGCTATGAAGTATTGTAGAACATAGGGATAAGTTGAAAGCAACGGGGTTGGTTTATATGAGCTGTGAAGTTTAACATTGTGGATTATCAGACATTGTGACCTGTGACTTCGTGCCAAGTGGGGAAGTCCACTGTCAAGGAATAGATTGCGAGATCATGTGTTATATCGATGTTGGCCTGGAATGTATAAGGCCTGAGATGCAAGAGATAAAGCTGGGACTTTCGGTATGTCTGCCTCCTTAATAACCCTATACCTCAGTACCGACGGATTATATAAACAACTTTAAATCTACGGAAGGTCTATTCAGCGTGGAAGTCACGATTGTGGATTTTGGGGTGCTTCTGAGGAAGTGCAGTGGTTGACGAGCTTCTAGACTAAAGGGTTAGTGCCAAGATTTATCTGTATAGAGCTCTACTTTTGTGATCATTGTGCATTAATGGGGATGAGAGTTACCCCAAAGAATAACGAAGAGTATATGAATAAATAGGGTAGCTCAGCAGTGTTGAGGAAACATGGTAAAAGAAGAAATTGGTCGCCGGTGTTTGTTGCAAGCCTACGAAGAAGACGACCAGCCATTGCAACATCAACTACTTGGATCAGTTCTCCCAAATGCTATTGATAGAATTTTTTTCTCAGACTCATTAAAGGATTCAATTATAATCGTAAAATTTTGTACCATGCAGGGTAGATTGATACTTTATTTCGGCTAGTGGTAGAAATTGTCCTAGACTTGGGAGAGTCATATTTTATCAGAGCACTCAGGCTACGTGCCCCATTGTAGTTACAACTCAACTTACATGTCCAGCTAGGGGAAAAGGGTCGGAATGTCGAAGGTGGAGGTTAGACTCCTAGAGGTGGAGACCCAGCCCATTGATATACTTTCTATGGTATGGCTAAGGTCGCTATATGATCAAATAGTGTCATTACAATTAAAATTTCTAGTTATTATAAAGTGGAAATTTCCTTAACTTGATTCGGTTATGAGTACCTAAGAAAGTTCTCCTAGTATGCTCCACTCATGGGTGAGCTTCTTAAACCTGAAATCTACTTATGTGGATACTTGTATTGGGAGATTCTATGAAGATAGCTATGTCTATCATTACGTGTTGTAATTTGTTTAGCGGAAAATATTTAAAAGAAGAAAATGGAATGTTTCGATTGGCATGATGTGCATATTACTTGTGATTCAGAACTGAGGGCGTGACCCTCGCATTTTAATATGATTTGGTATGTTTAAATCGAGCTACGAGCCACGGTGGAAATTATATAAGGACGAGGGCCTTGTGATGAAAATTCTTGTGCTTAAGTTCTCTCTTGTGAAATTAAAATTTTTACTATAGTACTAATAGGAGCCATGCCTGTTAGGTTTATTTGAAAATTTTTATATAAAATTTATCTATGCATAATTTTCCAAATCCATGTTATAATTATTGAGCTTTACCTACAAGGTATGTGCCTGCCCATGTGGCATTAAATGAAACACGTTAATTCAGGTAGATAATTATGAGTTCTCCATGTGTTACATCTCGTTGTCAGTATTGTGAAGGGTTGAAAGGAGATTATTATTAACGTGAAGTTATTTTATGATTCTACAATTGATTATGAGCAATTATTAAGATCATATTGAACCAAATGAGTGTTCCATTCAAATGGTCGGACGAGTGTGAAGTGAGCTTAGGCTCAAGACAGCTTTGACTTCAGCACCGATATTGGTGTTACCATCAGGTTCAGGATCTTTCACGGTATATTGTGATGCTTCCCGTGTTGGGTTGGGAGCGGTATTGATGCAAGAGGGCAGGGTGATAGCACATGCATCGCGGCAGTTAAAGATCCATGAGAAGAATTATCTTATACATGACTTAGAGTTGGCAGCCATTGTTCATGCATTAAAGATTTGGAGGCACTATCTTTATGGCGTGCCATGCGAGGTTTACACGGATCATCGTAACCTTCAGTATTTGTTCAAGCGAAAGGACCTTAATTTTAGATAGAAGAGATGGCTAGAGTTATTGAAACATTATGATGTCACTATATTGTATCATCCAGGAAAGGCTAATGTGGTGGCCGATACATTGAGTAGGAAGGTAGTGAGTAGGGGCAGCCTTGCATTTATTCCAGTCGGTGAGAGACCATTAGCTTCAGGCATTCAGACTTTGGCTAATCAGTTTGTGAGGTTGGATATTTCACCCAGCCATGTTTTAGCTTGTAGAGCCGCTCGGTCTTTCTTATTTGAGCGTATTAGAGATCTGCATGATGATGACCCGCACTTGATTGTCCTTAGGGACATCGTTCGGAACGGTGGTGCCAAGAAGGTTACAGTTGGAGATGATGGTATTTTGAGGATGCAGGGTTGTATATGTGTGCCAAATGTTGATGGCCTTCGTGAGTTTATTCTTGAAGAAGCTCACAATTCTAAGTATTCTATTCACCCGGGTACTGCCAAGATGTACCAAGATCTGCGGCAGCACTACTGGTGGCGAAGGATGAAAAAGGATATTGTTGCTTATGTGGCTCGTTGTTTGAATTGCCAACAGGTGAAATATGAGCATCAGAGACCTGGTGGTTTACTTCAACATATAGAGATTCCTGAGTGGAAGTGGGAGCATATCACTATGGACTTCGTTGTTGGACTCCCACGGACTTAGAGGAAGTTCGATGCCGTTTGGATTATTGTGGATAGGCTGACTAAATCAGCACATTTCATTCTAGTGGAAAGTACTTACACTTCAGAGCGATTGGCAGAGATATATGTTCGAGAGATTGTTCGCCTTCACGGAGTGCTCGTGTCTATTATTTCTGATCGAGGTACGCAGTTTACCTCACACTTTTGGAGGGCAGTTCAGCGAGAGTTGGGTACCCGAGTTGAGTTGAGCACATCATTTCATCCTCAGACGGATGGGCAGTCCGAGCATACTATTCAGATTCTAGAGGATATGCTACGCGCTTATGTTATTGACTTTGGAGGTTCTTGGGATCAATTCTTGCCGTTAGCGGAGTTTGCCTATAATAATAGCTATCAGTCGAGCATTCAGATGGCTCCCTATGAGGCGTTATATGGTAGGCGGTGCAGGTCGCCAATTTGATGGTTTGAGCCGGGATAGGCTCGGTTATTGGGTACAGACTTAGTTCAATAGGCCTTAGATAAGGTCAAGATTATACAGGATCGACTTCGTGCAACTCAGTCAAGGAAAAAGAGTTATGCCGACCGTAAGGTTCGTGATGTAGCATTCATGGTTGGGAAGAGGGTATTACTTCGGGTATCGCCCATGAAGGGTGTTATGAGATTTGGGAAGAAGGGTAAGTTGAGTCTTAGGTATATCGGGCCATTTGAGATTCTTGATAGAGTGGGGGAGGTAGCTTATAAACTTGCGTAGCCTATAGGGTTATCCTCAGTTCATCCGATATTTCATGTATCTATGCTCCGGAAATATCATGGTGACCCGTCCCACGTATTAGATTTCAGCTCTGTCCAATTGGACAAACATTTGACTTATGAGGAGGAGCCGGTAGCCATTCTAGACCGGCAGGTTCGTTAGTTGAGATCAAAGAGCTACCCTTCAGTTCGAGTGCAATGGAGGGGTCATCCTGCTGAGGCAGCTGCTTGGTTGTCCGTGTTGGACATGCAGAGTAGATATTCCCACTTGTTTTCCAGTTTAGGTAATTTTCTATATCCGTTTGAGGACGAACGTTTGTTTTAGAGGTGGATATTGTGATGACCCAAAGGGTCATTATAAATTAAGACTCCATTCCAGGCTCATTAGCCTTAAAAAGATTAATTTTATTTTTGATTTGCATGCGCAGTCCAGGCGTGAAACCGGAAAGCTTTTATGTGAAAATATGAGAAATAATAATTTTTGGAATTTAAAGTTTGGTTTTAGTTAACTTGGTTCAACATTTTTAGTGAACGGACCCGGATCCATGTTCTAACGATCCCGGGAGATCCTAGCCTTAGAAATCAATTTGTGAAAGAAATTATTTTGCTGGATTGTTAATGAAATAAAGTAATGGATTAATGTTTGAAGTCGTTAGTATCGGTCCCCTATTTTGGTCCCGGAGCTCGATACAGGTTTGTTATGATGTTATTTCCATGATTTGATCACACGAGCAAGTCCGTATGATGTTTTTAGACTTGCGTGCATGTTTGATTTAGAGCCCTGAGGTCTCGGGTGAGTTTTGGATAGGCTACGGGATATATTGAACATGTTAAAGTCTGCCGTTTTTGTTGTTCTAGTGCACAGTAAATTTGTTCTTCGCGTTCGCGTTACTCCACTCGCGAATACGTAGAGTAGACTTTGCACTGGGGTCATTTTGTGCTACGCGAACGTGTAGCCCTGGACACGAACCTGAAGCACTAAGGGGAGACCCTTCGCGAACGCGACCAGGCCATCGCGAACGCAGTGAGTTAAGTGGGCCTGGGGGTGGGGAGCTCATTTTTTCTATGAGAACGCGGCCAAGTCACCGTGAACGCGAAGGCTAGTTGGGCCTAACCCTACTCGAACGTGACAGGCCCATCGCGAAGGCCATTTGGGCCCGACCCTACTCGAATGTGACAAGCCCATCGCGAACGCGATGAAGGCATGTCCAGTTACATAAAATCATATTTTAAAACGGGCAGAACCACTTTCTTCAAATTTTTCGAACTACAAAGACCTAGAGGCGATTTTGTTCACACAAATTCATCCCCAAAGTGTTGGTAAACAATTCTAAACTCTTCTCTTTCAATTACCTAATGTTCTTCTTCACCTTTAACCTTGAATTGGGGTCGGATTTCAAAACTAATTGCATATTCGGGCTCGGGGGTGAATGGGTAAACTGAATTTGGTCCGAACCCCGAGTTTGGACCAAGCGGGCCCGGGGTTGGTTTTTAGCTTTTTTTTAATAGAAAATTTAGGAAAATCATAATTTTTCAGTAAAGTTA
This sequence comes from Nicotiana knightiana, assembly GCA_005239525.1. Classification (NCBI taxonomy): domain Eukaryota; kingdom Viridiplantae; phylum Streptophyta; class Magnoliopsida; order Solanales; family Solanaceae; genus Nicotiana; species Nicotiana knightiana. Next base: position 12,974 of record MDKJ01345567.1, on the reverse strand, counting down.
GTTCCTTTAGCCTTAATTAATGATATTAAGCTAATTATGATTAGATTCGAGTGTGTTGGAGGTGAATCCAAAAGGAAAAGCTGTAATTGAGCAGTGAGTGGCCTGCGGAATTGAGGTAATTGTTTTGTCTAACCTTAGCTTGAGGGAATAGGTATTGTGTGGCTACTTGTGACCTGTTTGTTTTCTAAATCCAAAGTATAGGTGAGGTGACAAGTACCTATATGTCGTGTTCAGGTCATACCATGCGAGTAAATGCTATTTCTTGTTATTTTGGTCGTCTTAAAGCCTATCATCTGTGATTACTGTTGCTAGTGAAATGTTTAGACATTTGTATTCGACTCCACCGAGATGATTATTATTCTGAATCCCGAGTTGATATTGAAATGATAAATGATGATAGTAACCATGATGAAATATTTATTTCTTGTGAAATTCCTTTGAGAACATTGAGTTGAGATTGAAATATCAAATGGCGATAGAAATTATGATGAAATATTGTTTCCTTGTGAAATCCCCTTTGTATGTTATTGATGATTTGATTATATTGTGAGGAAGAGTGTAAAGCACGAAGGGTAATGCCATGCTTGACTTAATTATATTGTGAGGAAGAGTGTAAAGCACGAAGGGTGATGTCGTGCATGATTTCTATATAATGTGAGGAAGAGAATAAAGCACGAAGGGTGATGCCGTGCATTCTTAATTATCTGGTAAGGATAAGAGTAAAAGCAGTAAGGGTGATTCCATGTATTCTATTTATCATTAATTGCTAATATTATTGTTGATCACTGTCTGTGTTTGTATAATTGTTATCTCCATTCCTTATGTAACAAAAAAAAAAAAAGTCCCCATCGCATGCTCCCTTCCCGTTAATTACTATTTACATTCTCTAATTGATATTATTCCTGTTAGCATGATTTCGATGTCTAGGTTTTATGTGGTGTCTTGTCCTAGCCTCGTCACTTCTTCACCTAGGTTAGGCTCGGCACTTACTCAGTACATGAGGTCGGTTGTACTGATACTAGACTTTGTACTCTTTTGTGCAGATCCAGGTACCGGCCAACGTTAGGAGATCTTAGTAGCCGATATCATCATTCGGAGACACGAGGTAGATCTGCTAGCGTCCGCAGATTCCTTGAGTCTTCTCTTAGTTTTATAGAGACTGTTTTATTACACTCAAAACAGATACATTATTTCTTTCAGCCCATTATTTGTAGTATTCTTAGTAGTTCGTGAATTGTGACACCAGGCCCTGGGGTAGCCTCATACTTATATAGCTAGTTCGTGGCTCGGTTTATTCATTCATTTATTATTTTATTCGTGAAGGCATGCATTGAAAATTATTAGATGTAGTTTATTTTTAGATTGTCTTATTGTGTCAAGTAAACATTCAAAGGAAAAATGGCTAATCAAGTTCAAAAATTGGTTTGCCTAGCAAGTGTGGTGTTAGGCGCCATCACGACCTCCAAGGTTGGGAATTTGGGTCATGACAGCAAGACAACCTTATCACACCTATGTAAGAAGTGACATCCAATTTACAATTTTTTTTAAAAAAATGGGTAGGGCGGGTCATATGATGCCATTAGACAACACAGAGGAACTTCCTCCCATGCAACATTAACCAACACACTACTGTTTTGATGAACGAAGAAACCGAGGAGTTTGCTTTTAGCAGAATGTGGATAACCAATCAAAGAGATGCCTGCAAAAGGAATAAGAGCTGAAGCATAATTTTTTCTGATATGAAGCAAATCATCTGATGGAATACCATGCTTGAGACCAGCATATGATATACAATTTTAATTCTTAATAAAATATTAAATGATACTTTCTTAATGGTTTTAATAAAGATAGAAACAACCATGGTCATCCAAGCAAACCAATAAAAATCAAAAATTAAAGTAAAATTCAGATCACTAACCTGAGCCAACAGCTGTAGTGGCTTGCCTGTACTTCTTGTCTTATATATACCTAGAAGCACAAACGTCCATGAGCTAGTCTCCATTGTTCCTGGCTCAGTTATAACATACCCGTCAAAATCCAATTGCAAGTAAAAACCCGAGATCTCCAAATCTGAAACCTCTCCTATAATCATAATCTTCTCTTTAAGTCCTACCACCCCCACTGTCATACGGTTCCAGAGTAGTTTGCATGATTTTCGAAGCCCTAAACTCATTCCTCCTATGAATTATATATGATTTGGATGGAAAGGAAATGTATTGGTTGATGGTACCATATGATTCATCCATATCTAGAAGAAGTGAATTGGATGTTACTTCTTCTACACGTATAATGAGGTAGCATTTCTTTTGAATTATCTCTACCAAAAATTTTAACTCACGTAGCAAGCTGAATCAAATTATCTAAGAGAATGGAAGAGCAGGACGATCTAATCGAACCTGCGTATGAAGTGACATCCAATTTACAATTTTTTAAAAATGGGCAAGGAGAGTCACATGATGCCATTAGACAACACAGAGGAACTTCCTCACATGCAACATCAACCAACACACTTCGGTTGTGATGAAAGAAGAAACCAAGGAACTTGCTTTTAGTAGATTGTGGATAACCAATCAGAAAGATGCCTGCAAAATGAATAAGAGCTGAAGCATAATTTTTTAGATATTAAGCAAATCATCTGATGGAATATCATGCTTGAGACCATCATATTATATACTATTCTAATTCTTAATAAAGTAATATTTGATGCTTTCTTAATGGTTTTAGTGAAGATAGCAATAGACATGGCCAACCAAGTAAACCAATTAAAGATCAAAAACTAAAGTAAAATTCTGATCCAATAGCTGTAGCGGCTTGCATGTACTTCTTGTCTAGAATATGCATAGCAGCACAAACGTCCATGAGCTAGTCTCTATTGTTCCTAGCTCAGCTACAACATACCTGTCACAATCCAATTCCAAGAAAACCCGAGATCTCCAAATTTGAAACCTCTCCATTAATCATAGTTTTCACTTTAAGTCCTACCACCTCCACTGTCAAACAATTCCAAAGTACTTTGTGTAACGACCCGACCAGTCATTTTGCTTTCTAGAACCCCCTGCCCCTGAATAAGACTTCCTGCACTTGCTTTTATTAATTTATGACTTACGGGGTCGGTTAGTCCGGGAATTGGAAGAGTTTGGGTTGGAATTGGAGCACTTAGTTCCTTACGGTTGGCCTTAAAGGCAATGTTTGACTTCGGTCAATATTTTTAGTAAATGACCTCAGAATCGAGGTTTGAAGGTTCCAATAGGTTCGCATGATGATTTCGGTATTGGGCGTATGTTCGGAACGAATTTTGGATGACCTTGGGGCGTATCGGCGCCAAATAGTGAAATATGATTCTTGAAGTTGAAAGATTGAGGTTTTGAAAGGCATTTTGGTGTTATCGAGGTCCCAACGGAATTCTGAGGCTAGGAATAGTTTCGTAGTGTCATTTATGACTTTCTCACAAAATGTGGTGTCATTCCGTGTAGTATAGTTACATTTCAGCATATTGGAAGTGAATCCAAGAACTTAAAGTTCTTAAGTTGAGTTAGTTGGTTTTGGGGTACGATTCTTAGATTTAATGTTGTTTCGGCATTTTGTAGGTCCGAGCGAGTCTATTTTATGATTTAGAACTTGTTGGTGTATTTGAACAGCCGCATGTGCGAGATCTCAGGCGCGGCCATCAAGGGGGTGCCCAGGATCCGCAGGTGCGGACCCTTCTTCGCAGAAGCGGAGCCGCAGGTGCGGGAATCCTTCCACATGTGTGATCTAGGCTAGCCTCTCCTCTTTCTGCAGATGCGGGCACTGGTCCGCAGGAGCGGGACCGTAGGTGCGGTCCACGCGCCGCAGGTGAATAATGACTAAAGGCAGTGAGGTCGTTTTAAATCGGGACTTAGGCTCATTTGAGAGCATTTAACACACTTTGGGCGATTTAGGAGCTCCCAAAAACAGAGATTTAGACTTAGCACCTTGAGGTAATGTATTTCCTACTTAATGTGAGTTTATTAATTAGTTTTTGGGTAGATTAACACATAAAGATTAGTGAAAATTATGGGTTTAGGGTGAAACCTAGGTTTTTGAATAAAATGGGATTTAACCACGAAATTAGTTATGGAATCTACTAAAAATCATATATTATTAATCTTTAGGTTATGTGTAACAACTTTCTTCAAGAATTTCTGAAATTCGAGCATGTGGGCCCGGGGGTGAATTTTAAGAATCTTACAAATTAGCTTGGGTAATCACTTATATGGTAGAATTATGAACTTTCGAGAATATATTGACTATTTTATGTAATGTTTGGCTAGTTTCGAGTTGTTGGGTGTCAAATTTGGAGGTTTGAGCGCATTCTTTAATCGGGAAGTAGGCTTGATACGAGGTATGTCTCCTTTCTAACCTTGTAAGAGGGAATTGTCCCCATAGGTGAAATAAGTTATTATGTGCTACAATTTGTGGGGGCTACGTACGCACGAGGTGACGAGGGTCCGTGCGTAGCTACTATTTTACTTAAGTGTGGGTAGTCTAGGACCCGAAAGCATGCTATACTTGGATTATTTGTAACTTTACCGATACTTGAAATTGCTTAAGTCGCATCAAATTTGTAGATGAATTCTAAATAAGTGAGACTTCGTTTCCTTTTTATGAACCGTGATATGGGAATTTATTTTTCTTCGGATAAGTGCTTACTGATAAAATATGGATTGACTGTTTGAATGTGTGTATCTATGAGTACTTGCGTCGCATGTATGATTCGCGATTGGGGTAACTCTATTATTTATAAATTTACCGCGTTGCACGTATGATTCACGAGCGGGGTAATAAATGCTTCTATGCGCGTTCGGCCCTCCGACAGTGCACGTTTATTTTTTTCTGTTGGATCGGGCCGTACGTCCTCGGCATACTATGTGCATGTTAATTGCTTGGTATTTTCTTGTGGTTGCTAAAACGTTAAAAGAGGGGCCCAAAGGAATAAATGAGTAATTGTGGATAGATTGTTATTCTTGTCCTTGTTGATGTTCATCTTTGATATTCATGCTTAGCCTTATATTTAGATAAATTGTTTTGGACCTAGTAAGTGTCAAGTCGACCTCTCGTCACTACTTCTTCTAGATTAGACTGGATACTTACTGGGTACATAATGTTTATGTACTCATGCTACGCTTATGTACTTAATTGTGCAGGTTCTAGGCGGGTTCATTTGGTTGTCAGTTAAAAAAAATTAACTTTTGGTCATTTCAGTTAAATTGTCTTTGATGCTTGAAATTCTTTTTCTCATGCTCGTGACAGAACTCAATTATTTTTAATAAGAATTTGGTAAAATTTAATAGGACATACTAGACTAATAAAGTTGGCTAGCCTAACATCGACATTGGGCGCCATCGCGACCTAGATACCTATTTGGATCGTGACACTTTGCATTATTTTTGAAGCCATAAGCTCATTCCGCCTATGAATTATATATGTTTTGGATGGAAAGGAAGTGTATTGGTTGATGGTACCATATGACTCATCCATCTCTAGAAAAAGTGAATCTGATGTTACTTCTTCTTCATGTATCATGAGGTAGGCTTGATCTCGAATTCACTCTACCAAAAAATTTAATTCAAGTGGCAAGCTAAATCAAATTATCTAAGAGAATTCAAGAGCAAGGCAGCCTTATCACACTTGCGTAATAAATGACATACAATTTATAATTTCTTAAAATGGACAAGGCGAGTCACATGATGCCATTAGATAACATAGAGGAACTTCCTCTCATGCAACATAAACCAACACACTTCGCTGGTAATGAAAGAAGAAACCAAAGAACTTTTTTTAGGAAGAATGGGGATAACCAATCAAAGAGATGCCTGCAAAAGGAATAAGAGTTTAAGCATAATTTTTTTTGCTATGAAGCAAATCATCTGATGGAATATAATGCTTGAGACCAATATATGATATACTATTCTAATTCTTAATAAAGCAATATGTGATACTTTCTTAGTGGTTTTTAGAGAAGATAGCAATAGCAATGGCCAGCCAAGTAAACCAACAATAAGCAAAAATTAAAGTACAATTCATATCACTGACCTGAGCTACCAGCTGTAGTGGCTACTTCTTGTTTTGAATATACCTAGCAGCACAAACGTCCATAATTATCTAAGAGAATGCAATAGCAAGACAACCTTATCACACCAGTGTAAGAAGTGACGTCCCATTTAAAAAAAAATTTAAAAATGGGCAAGGCGAGTCACATGATGCCATTAGACAACATAGAGGAACTTACTCTCATGCAACATCAACCAACACACTTCTATTGTGATGAAAGAAGAAACAGAGGATCTTGATTTTAGTATAATGTGGGTAACCAATCAAAGAGATGCCTGCAAAAGGAATAAGAGCTGAAGCATAATTTTTTCCGATATGAAGCAAATCATCTGATGGAATATTATGCTTGAGACAAACATATGATATACGATTTTAATTCTTAATAAATCATTATGTGATACGTTCTTAATAGTTTTAGTAAAGATATCAATAGCCATGGGCAGCCAAGCAAACAAAAAAAAAGAAAAAATTAAAGTAAAATTCAGATCACTAACATGAGCCAACAGTTGTAGCGGCTTGCCTGTACTTCTTGTCTTGAATATACCTTGTAGCACAAACGTCCATGAGCTAGTCTCTATTGTTCCTTGCTCAGCTACAACATACTTGTCATAATCTAATTGCAAGAAAAACCTGAGATCTCCAAATTTAAAACTTCTCCAGTAATCATAGTTTTCCCTTTAAGTCCTACCACCTCCACTGTCATACAGTTCCAAAGTACTTTGCATGATTTTTGAAGGCCTAAACTCATTCCTCCTATGAATTATAGATGCTTTGGATGGAAAGGAAGTGTATTGGGTGATGGTTTTGACTCATCCATCTCTAGAAAAAGTGAATTAGACGTCACTTCTTTTACACGTATCATGAGGTAGACTTGCTCTCGAACTCTCTCTACAAAAAAATTAATTCAGGTAGCAAGCTGAATTAAATTATCTAAGAGAATGCAAGAGCAATACAAGCTTATCACACGTGCATAAGAAGTGACATCCAATTTATAATTTTTTAAAAATGGTCAAGGCGAGTCACATAATGCTATTTGACAAACCAGAGTAACTTCCTCCCATAAAACATCAACCAACATACTTCAGTTGTGATGAGCGAAGAAACCAAGGAGCTTGCTTTTTGTAGAATGTGGATAACCAATCAAAGAGAGGCCTACAAAAGGAATAAGAGCTGAAGCATAATTTTTTCTAATATGAAGTAAATCATGTGATGGAATATCATGCTTTAGACCAGCATATGTTTAATTCATAATAAAGCAATATGTGATACTTTCTTAATAGTTTCAGTAAAGATAGCAATAACCATGGCCTACCAAGCAAACCAACAAAAAACAAAAATTAAAGTAAAATTTTGATCACTAACCTGAGCCAACAACTGTAGTGGCTTGCCAGCTTGTCTTGAATATACCTAGCAGCACAAACATCCATGAGCTAGTCTCTATTGTTCCTAGCTCGATTACAACATAGCCGTCAAAATCTAATTGAAAGAAAAAACCTGAGATCTCCAAATTCAAAACTTCTCCAGTAATCATAGTTTTCACTTTAAGTCCTACCACCTCTACTGTCATACAGTTCCAAAGTAATTTGAATTATTTTAGAAGCCCTAAACTCATTCCTCCTATAAATTATATATGCTTTGGATGGAAAGGAAGTGTATTAGCTGATGGTACCATATGACTCATCCATCTCTAGAAAAAGTTAATTGGATGTTACTTCTTCTGCACGTATCATGAGGTACCCTTGCTCTTGAATTTTCTCTACCAAAAAATTTAATTCAAGTGGCAAGTTGAATCAAATTATCTAAGAGAATGCAAGATCAAGGCAACCTTATCACACCTACGTAAGAAGTGACATCCAATTTATAATATTTTTAAAATGGACAAGACAAGCCAAATGATGTGATTAGACAACACATGGGAACTTCCTCCCATGCAACATCAACCAACAAACTTCTGTTGTGATGAACGAAGAAACCGAGGATCTTGCTTTTAGTAGAATGTGAATAACGAATCAAAGAGATGCCTGCAAATGGAATAAGAGCTGAAGCATAAGTTTTTCTGGTATGAAGAAAATCATCTGATGGAATATCATGCTGGAGACCAGCATATGATATATTATTTTAATTCTTAATAAAACAATATGTAATACTTTCTTAATAGTTAAAGTAAAGATAGAAATAGCCATGACCAACCAAGAAAACCAACAAAAAGCAAAAATTAAAGTAAAATTCTAAGCCAACACCTGTAGCGGCTTGCATCTACTTCTTGTCTAGAATATACCTAGCAGCACAAACGTCCATGACCTAGTCTCTATTGTTCCTAGCTAGGCTAAAACATACCCGTCAAAATCCAATTGCAAGAAAAACCCGAGATTTCCAAATCTGAAACCTCTCCTCTAATCATAGTTTTCAACCAACACACTCCGATTGTGATGAAAGAAGAAACCAAGGAACTTAATTTTAGTAGAATGTGGATAACCAATCAAAGAGATGCCAGCAAAAGGAATAATAGTTGAACCATAAATTTTTCCGATATGAAGCAAATCATCTTATGGAATATCATGCTTGAGACTACTATATGATATACTATTATAATTCCTTATAAAGAAATATGTGATACTATCTTAAAGGTTTTTGTCACGACCCAAATACCCAAACCATGGGATCGTGATGGCGCCTAACACAATACTTGCTAGGTAAGCCAATGTTAGAAATTTACCAACCATTTTCCTTTAAAGTTACTTACAAATAATAAAACAATTCAAAATAAATACGAATCTAATATTTTCCACTAGATAACTTCATGAAATACTAATAACGAGCAATGATTAAACCGAACCACGAACTAAATATATCACTATAAAACTACCCCAGGATATGGTGTAACAATTCACAAACTACTAAGAATACTACAAATAATGGCTAAAAGAAGTATATATGTCTGTTTCGAACGAAATATAACAACGTCAATAAAGTAGATAGAAGACTCCAGGAATCTGCGGACACCAGCAGATCTACCTCGTGTCTTCGAATGAAAATGATCAGCTACTAAGATCTCCTAACTCTGGTCGGTACCTGGATCTGCACAAAAGAGTGCAGAGTGTAGTATCAGTACAACCGACCCCATGTACTAAGTAAGTGCTGAGCCTAACCTCGACGAAGTAGTGACGAGGCTACGGCGGGGCATTTAACTACATAACATGTAACAATTTATATAATAAAGCAAGAAAGAAACAATAACAATAAACTCGATAACCAGTAACTTGCAATAGTAAATAAAAGAAACAACTATGGTAACTCCTTTAAAAGATGCCAATTATAATCAATTCCTCAAAATTCCAAGTTTCAATTTAAATCACAGTAAAATCAGAGTATGAAAACCTTTTTAATAAAACTGAAGTTTTCCAAATCCTTAGTTTCGAAAATTAGTAAAACATAAATATTCACCCTTATCGCTCCTTGTTGCGGCGCGCAAACTGCTCCCACATGTCCACCTTTATTGCTCCTCCCTATATATATCACCCTTATTTCTCCTGTTGTGGCGTGCAACCCGATCCCACCTGTCAACCCGTATCACTCCTTGTTGCAGCGTGCAACCCGCTCCCACCAGACATATCATATCAGTTTATTCATGAAAACTTTCACAATATTTTTATATCAACAATTGTAAATAGAAGTTGTAAAACTCATAAACTTCATCAATTATCATTTCATAACGAAGCCAACCGGAATATATATACATATCGTAACACTGGCAACTAGCTCAATCCTTATGTAACATAACAAAACCAAAGGAACAGCCAACACTTCCAAAATACTTGAAGCAATACTTAACAATAAATCGACGAATCCAAATAGACATATAAACCTCAATGATCATGAAACAATTAAGTCCGGAAGCAAATAATTGGAAACAGGGAAGGGATTCATGTTTAACAGACCATTTGATGGTGCATAGATACTCGTCACCTCATCTATACACCACACATATGCGAATTCATATAGCATTTAAGTTGGGGATTCCTATTCCCTCAAGTAAAGGTTAAACCAAACACTTACCTCAATTTCGCAGGCCACTCACTGCTCAATTACCGCATTCCTTTCGAATTCACCTCCAACACACTCGAATCTGATCATAATTAGCTTGATATCATTAATTAAGGCTAAAGGAAGTAACTTTACTGAAAATTTATGATTTTCCTAAGTTTTATTAGAAAAAAAAGTTAAAACCTGACCCTGATCATCCTTGGCCCAAACTCGGGATTCTGACCAAATTACGTTTACCCATTCACCCCCAAGCCCGAATATGCAATTAGTTTCGAAATCCGACCCCAAATCGAGGTCAAAATTTGATTTTTAAAAAATTACCTAATTCTACCCAAACCCTCAATTTTTTACCATGAAAATTCTTGATTTTGGATTGAAAAGTGATAAAAAAAACATCAGGTAATTGAAAGAAAATAGTTAATGAACACTTACCTATTATTTTGGAAGAAAAAGCCTTGAGAAAATCGCCCTAGGTCTTCTACCCTTGTGAAAAATAAGAAGAAAAAGGATGGAGTTCTAATTAAAGTGAACTCACTGCTCGACCCTCGCACCTGGTGCTTGGGTCGCACCTACGATTGCGCACATGCGGGAGAAATTCCATTTCTGCGGAAAAGGAGCTGGGCAGCTTGGGCCGCACCTACGACTGCATTATTGCTTTTGTGGTCGCGCACCTGCGCTGAAGGGTCCGCACCTGCTTGGTCGCACCTGTGGGTTTCCGCTCGCACCTGCGGCCAAAGGCTCGGAGGTGTGGGCACACCAGAACTGGTGCACCAGCAGATTTTTACAAGTTTAAAAACATCCTGAAGCCTACCTGAAACTCACCCGAGCCCTCGGGGCTCTAAACAAAACATGAACGCAAGTCTAAAAACATCATACGGGCTTGCTCGTGTGATCAAATCATGAAAATAACATTTAAAACTATGGATTAAACCTCAAAACTCATCATTTTCTCAAAAACACTCAACGTTCACTATTTCTCAACCAGACGTCTGAATCACGTCAACTCAACTCCGATTCTTACCAAATTTCACAGATAGGATGGAAACATTATAACAAACATGTATCGAGATCCGGAACAAAAAATACGGGCCCGATACCAATGATTTCAAATATTAATTCATTTCTTCACTTCATTAAGAATCCATCAAAACAATTTCTTTCAAAAATGGATTTCTAAGGCTAGGGATCTCGGAATCCAATTCCGGTCATACGCCCAAGTCCCATATTTTTCTGCGGACCTCCCGGATCGTCGGAACACGGATCCGTGTCCGTTCACTCAAAATGTTGAACCAAGTCAACTAAAACCAAATTTTAAATTCAAAAATTATTATTTCTTATATTTTCACATAAAACCTTTCTGGTTTCAAGCCCGGACTGTGCATGCAAATCGAGGTAATTATAATTAGTCTTTTTAAGGCTAATGAGCCTTGAACAAAGTCTTAATTTATATGATGACCCCATGGGTCATCACAATCTCCACCTCTAAAACAAATGTTCGTCCTCGAACGGACATAGAAGATTACCTGAACTGTCAAACAAGTGGGGATATCTGCTCTGCGTGTCTGACTCGGAATCCCAAGTAGCTTCCTCTACATGAAATACCGGATGAACTGAGGATAACCCTAGTGGCAACACAAGTCTATAAGCTACCTCCCCTACTCTATCAAGAATCTCAAATGGCCCGATATACCTGGGGCTCAACTTACCCTTCTTCCCAAATGTCATAACACCCTTCATGGGTGATACCCGAAGTAATACTCTCTCTCTCCAACCATGAATGTCACATCTAGAACCTTACGATCGGCGTAACTCTTTTTCCTAGACTAAGCTGCACGAAGTCGATCCTATATCATTTTGACCTTATCTAAGGCCTCTTGAACTAAGTTTGTACCCAATAGCCGAGCCTCTCTCGGCTCAAACCACCCAACTGGCGATCTATACCGTCTACTATATAATGCCTCATAAGGATCCATCTGAATTCTCGACTGACAACTATTATTGTAGGCAAACTCCGCTAACGGCAAGAACTGATCCCAAGAACCTCCAAAGTCCATAACACAAGCACGGAGCATATCTTCTAGAATCTGAATAGTATGCCCGGACTGCCCGTCCGTCTGAGGATGAAATGTTGTGCTCAACTCAACTCGGGTACCCAACTCTCGCTGAACTGCCCTCCAAAAGTATGAGGTAAACTGCGTACCTCAATCTGAAATGATAGACACGGTCACACCGTGAAGGCGAACAATCTCTCTAATATATATCTCTGCCAACCACTACGTAGTGTAAGTGATTTCCACTGGAATGAAATGTGCTGATTTAGTTAACCTATCCACAATAATCCAAATGGCGTCGAACTTCGTCTGAGTTCGTGGGAGTCCAACAATGAAGTCCATAGTGATACGCTCCCACTTCCACTCAGGAATCTCTATCTGCTAAAATAAACCACCGGGTCTCTAATGCTCATATTTCACCTGTTGGCAATTCAAACAACGAGCCACATAAGCAACAATATCCTTTTTCATCCTTCGCCACCAGTAGTGCTGCCGCAGGTCCTGGTACATCTCAGCAGCACCCGGGTGAATAGAATACTTGGAACTGTGAGCTTCTTCAAGAATCAACTCACGAAGGTCATCAACGTTAGGCACACGTATACAACCCTGAATCCTCAAAACACCATCATCTCCAATTGTAACCTTCTTGGCACCACCATGCCGAACTGTGTCCCTAAGGACCATCAAGTGCGGGTCATCATCCCGCCGATCTCTGATACGCTCGAATAAAGAAGACAGAGCAATTGTACAAGCTAGGACATGGCTGGGCGAAATATCCAACCTCACGAACTGATTAGCCAATGTCTG
>ML435250.1:883-14310 GCA_005239525.1 Nicotiana knightiana | reverse complement strand
AGGACCGCTATTGAGAGTCACCCACTCTGACTGGCCCCGAATACAATCAACTCCAGGGCTCTCATAGCACAGGAACACCCTTTTCAATGGAACACGTGACTAAGTCACTAACCTGACAACTCACATATGCCTTAAGCAAAATTCTGGATCTTCCAGAGCCTAACCCTGGTCCGACAGGGCCAACTTTTGCACACATTCATCAAATCCCACGCACAATCAGCATTTTACTCCTTTCCTTAGCTGAAACAACTTGCCAACACGCCGACAATTCGCAACCCTATGAGAAGACAACCCTACAGCCCTACTGCAGATCGTGGGACTCCCCCACTTAGCCCGATGCCACTTCTTGTACCACTCTAGACCCTGCTGAGACCCTTTCTCCTTTGATAACATGATTCTTGCCAACCGCATTCTTCAACACTTCTTCTCGATACTCTGACCCCACGCAACCGAAGAAACCATAGCACCGTCGAACCTAACACATTCCATCTGATAAATGACGACGACTACACGTCACAGGTGCATATCCCACCTCACTTGAAGACACCCAGTCTTACTACTTTATCAACTCCAACCAGACCATTCAAAATCCAAATTCCTTTCCTCTGACAGAACTAAAACACCGAAATCTCGAAATCAAACTCTGAGAAGACCTCCGCTCAACCATTCATCACCCCCAACGTACGGGCAAGCATTCTATCATCCTATCAACACCGCACGACAATCAATTGCAAACATCATCACCACCCGCGCACGGCCTTAAGGCTCCCAGAAACACAGCTACTGAGCTGAAATAACACATTACCCTTTTGCAGGGCCATAACAACAACCACGACCATTTACACATGGAAGCATCTCAGATTCCATTTGTAGCACCATTCCCATTCCTCAAATTCCTGATCCATAGCAAGCGCTTCGCGATGCGTAAGATTGAGTAGGAATGAACATAGGAATAAGCCTCAAAGGAATCAACTCGCACGATGAAGAATCAAGAAGGGAAGTACTCCTAACAGCCCTGTAGCCTCTCGAAGATAAGTACAGATGTCTCTGTACCGATCCGCAAGACTCTACTAGACTTGCTCATGACTCGTGAGACCTACGGGAACCTAGCGCTCTAATACCATGTTGTCACGACCCAAAATCTCTAAGGTCATGATGGCGCCGACCATCAATGTCAAACAAGCCAAATCATTAATTAATTGAAATAACTTTCCAGTTTTAACATTTATGAAAACATTTTCGTTCACTTTATTACATGATAATCAAATAAAAGTCTGTTAATTAAAAATAGTGATTTAAAAATTTCACTTAAGCAATTAATCCCAATACATATCCCAGAACCCGATGTCACAAGTACATGAGCAATTTCTAAGAACTTATACAATCATTACAAAACCTGTCCGAAATACAACTGGACAAGGAAATTTAAAATGAAATAAATACAGTATGAAGGTGACTCTGTCAGCTGCGGGTCGCCTTCGGATGATGCAGCTCGCCTAAGTCTCCGAATCCTCCACATTGCTATGAAAGTACCTGTGCCATAAAATGCACAACAAGTGTAGCATGAGTACAAAAACAACGTGTACTCATTAAGTCGCCCGCCTAACCTCAGAGAGGTAGTGACGAGAGGTCGAATTAGACACTCACTAATGGCCAGTAGTTTATTTAACAGTGTAAAATGAACACGATAAGCATGTGAAGGCAGTAAAGCAGCATGTATGTAAGGCACTGAACTCCAAGTAAATACTGAAAATGAACAACAAATAGCACTTTCTCATTATCTTCCAAATATCTTAAATAAACAATTGCTTCTTTATTTTCTCCCAAATATCTTATCACTTCAAAATCAGGTAGAAAATATTTAACAGTTTAACATGCGCATACGGGATAAGAACAACCGGCCTGAGCCGTCATAATAATCACTATGTGCACTGCCGAGGATCGAACGACCCGTACCAAAAGTGCACCTCTCAATAAAATACTCATGTCTATGCACTGCCGAGGATCGAATGGCCCGTACCAAAAGTGCATCTCTCCATATAACAATCCTCTCTGTGCACTGCTGAGGATCGAACGGCCCGTACCAAAAGTGCACCTCACAATATAATAATCATATCTATGCGCCGAGGATCGAATGGCCCGTACCAAAAGTGCATTCTAAACCCGCTGTGGCGTACGGCCCGCTCCCATGAGAGTAGGGGAAACAACACTCCGCTCGCGGAATGTAAATTGTGAAGCGGTCACATGCAGACATGCACAATCAACAATCCACCCCGAATACGTCGGGAACACAAATACTCAAGTAAATGACCGATTTCTCTTTTAAAAACCACAAATAGTATTTCAATCATTTTCTCGAAATTCACTTGCCGAGTTTTATATAACGTTTAATAACACAACCTTATTCGGAAATACAATTGCCCGCGAAGGAAGTAAATTCTCTTTTTTGATGATTTAGAAAAACAAACTCTAATCTTCCTTAGTCATTAAATTACAATTTCGATTATATTAGCAGTCTAACATCACATACAAGATCACAGGTACAACAGGTAAGGCATGCTAGTGGGTCCTAGGCTACCCGGACATGGCATGTAGTAGCTACGCGTGGACTCCCGTCACCTCGTGAGTACGTAGCCCTCGAAGATAATAGCATGTATTGAATTAATTCACCTAGGGGGACGATTCCCCCTTACAAAGTTAGAAAGGAGACTTCCCTCGCTCTGAAGATTCATACCCGGCTTACAAGCCTCTATGTCGACTTCAATGGATGCGCAACGCCCCCAAACTATCCAAATAATGATAAACCAATGAAAATATACTCAAATATTTGTTAAAAATTCAGATTATATAAACTCTCATCTCCGCTCAAGAATTGACCAAAATGCCCTCGGGCCCACGTGCCCGGATTCCGAAATTTCTCGAAGATAAATTCTACCCATAAATTTACTAACTCAAATATACAATTTGTTACAGTTTTCATGTTCAAATTCATGGTAAAACTCAAAAATTCCAAGTTCTAGGTCTTCCCCAAAAATCCCAAATTTATACAAATTTTTCATGTCTAAATCCATGTAAGATCACATATTTAACTCAATAATAGGAAGAAATCACATACCATGTGTTGCTTGGTGAAAATCCCTCCTTGAGATCTCCAAAATCATCCAAGCCAAATGAAAGAAATGGGCCAAAATTTGTGTTTAAAACAATCTGCCCAAACTTCATCGAGTTGTACCTTGCGCTTGTGATGTGCAGGTTGTACATCCTATTACAATTTTCTCTTGTTGAACACCTTCTGTTAAAACACTCATAACTCCTTGTAGAAATATCAAAATAACAAACAGTTTGAAGATCTAGAAACTAGACTCAAAGATATTTAATTTTATAGTTTGTACACCATATAACTCTTTATATATTCCTAGATATGAGCTTCTAAAGTCGGCTCCATGCATCAGAAAATTCTGGCAAAACTGCTCCACCAGCCATCTTCAAGCGGTCATAACGTTTTGCACAAAACTCCAAATGACAAATGGTTTAATGTTGTGAAAACTAGACTTCAAGATCTACAACTTATATATTTTAAAAATGTTCAGACTCCTTATAGATTCCTATATATACGCTTCTAAATTTAGCTCTTCGATGCATAAATTGATGTCCCAAAACAGATTTGTTGCAGAATTTTCAGCAGCTATTTTGGTCCGAAATCCATTCCGTTAACATTCCGAAATCAACCCGAGGCCCTCGGTACCTTAACCAATTATACCAACATGTCCCAAAACATGATAAGAACTCGCTCGAGGCCTCAAATCACATCAAACAACGTCGAAATCATGAATCGCACTCCAATTCAAGCTTTATGAACTTTGAAATTTCAAACTTCTACATCCGATGCCGAAACCTATCAAATCATGTCCGATTGACCCCAAATTTCGCAAACAAGTCATATTCGACATTACGGACCTGTTCCAACTTTCAGAATTGGAATCCGACCCCGATATCAAAAAGTCAAACTCTCGGTCAAACTTCTCAAAAACCTTCAAATTTCTATGTTTAGCCAAATGACTTCAAAATGACCTCTGCACATCCGAATTCACTTCCGATTGCGCACCCAACTCCAGAATCACCATACAGAGCTATTCCCAGACTCGGAATCCCAAACGGACCTCTATAACACTGAGATACCTTCCAACCCAAACTTATGAAATTCTTCTAAAATACTAACTTCCACAATATACACCGAAACGCTCCCGGGTTATCCAAAATCCGATCCGGACATACGCCCAAGTCCGAAATCATCATACAAACCTGCTAGAACCCTCAAATCCTGATTCCGAGGTCGTTTACTCAAAATTCTAATCTTAGTCAATTCTTCCAACTTATGCCTTACAAAATAAGAATTTTACTTCCAATTTTACTCCGAACTTCCCGAAGTTCAACACCGACCACACCTACAAGTCATAACACCTAAAACGAAGTTGCTCATGACCTCAAATGGCTGAACGATGTGCTAGAGCTCAAAACAACCGGTCGGGTCATTACAGAAGTTGAAGTTGATTCAAGAGAGACTTCGCACAGCAAAATCCAGGCAGAAGAGTTACACAGATCAGAAGGTGCGTGGTGTATCATTTATGGGGGGCGAGAAGGTTCTGTTGAAGGTCTCACCGATGAACGGTATTATGAGGTTTGGGAAGAAGGGCAAGCTGAGCCCAAGGTTTATACGCCAATTTGAGGTGTTGAGGCGAGTTGGGGAGGTTGCTTACGAGCTTGCTTTACCTCCCAGTTTATCAGGGGTCCATCCGGTCTTTCATGTGTCCATGCTTTGGAGATACCACACCGACATCTTTCACGTGGTTGATTTTAGCACCATTCAGCTAGATGAGAGGTTGGGTTATGAGGAGGAGCTAGTTTCTATCATTAACAGGCAAGATTTATCATTGACAGGCAGGATCGCCAGTTAAGGACAAAGAGGGTTTCTACTATAAAGGTCCAGTGGAGGGGCCAACCAGTCGAGGAGGCGACTTGGGAGTCCGAGGAGGACATGCGGAGCAGATATCCACACTTATTCAGCACACCAGGTATGATTCTAGACCCGTTCGAGGATGAACGTTTGTTTAAGAGGTGGAGAATGTAACGACCCGACCGGTCGTTTTGTCTTTTAGGAACCCATGCCCCTAAATGAGACTTCATGTAGTTTCCTTTACTGATTTATAACTTGCGGGGACGGGTGGTTCGAGGTTTGGAAGAGATTGGAGTGGTATAGGGACACTTAGTTCTTTAAGGTTGGCCTTAAAGGCCAAATTTGACTTCGGTCAACATTTTTTGTAAATGACCTCGGAATCGAGATTTGAAGGTTCCAGTAGGTTCGTATAATGATTTTAGACCTGGGCGTGTGTTCGGAACGGGTTTTTGATGATCCGGGAGCGTTTCGGCACCAAATAGTGAAATAAGAATTTCCTTAAGTTCAAATTAAGGTTTGGAACGTATTTTGTGTTATCGAGTTCCAAACAGAATTCCGAGATTGGGAATAATTATGTTATGTCATTTATGACTTGCTCGCAAAATTTGGTGTCATTCCGAGTAGTATAGGTACGTTTTGGCGTGTTGGAAGTGACATCAAGAACTCAAAGTTCTTAAGTTTGATCCAATAGGTTTTGGGGTATGATTTTTATATTTAATGTTGTTTCGGACATTCTGAAGTCTCGAGCGAGTCCGTATAATGATTTAGGACTTGCTGGTATATTTGGACGGGGTCTCGGGTGGGCCCGTATGCCATTCGGGCATCGAGTGAGGCAAAAACCAGCCTTAAAATACTGCTGGTGCGACCGCACTTGTGGAGGAATAGCCACAGGTGCGAGACCGCTTCTACGGTCCCAGTCTCGTAGGTGCGACTCCAGGGGATATTTCCCAGTTCCGCATATGCGGATCATTTTCCGCNCCCCCCGCTCTTTTCTGCAGATGCGAGAGTTTTCTCGTAGATGCGAGACCGCAGGTGAGGTCCTCGAGCCACAGGTGCAAAAAACCTGTAGGCAGTGAGGTTATCTTAAGTGCGAAACTTAGCCATTTTTGAACCATTTTTCATCATTTTGGGCGATTTGGAGAGCTAGTGAAGGAGGGATTCGACCTAGAACTTTTAAGGTAAGTAATTCCTACCATGAAGTGAGTTTAATACTTGAATTCTTGGGTAGATTAACACATTAAATTAGTAGAAATCATGGGATTAGAGTAAAAACTAGGGTTTTGATAAAAACAAGAAATTTGTTACGAAATCATACAAAAACCATAGAATATTGATCCTTAGGCTATGGGTAAGTATTTCCTCCGAAAATTTCTGGAATCCGAGCATGTGGGCCCATGGGGTGTATTTTAAGATTTTCCAATTTGGGTTGAAATGACCATTTAAGTAGGAGAATTATGGACGTTTGAGCATAGATTGACTTGTTAATGTGATGTTTGGCTAGCTTCGAGTTCTTGGGCGACGAATTTGGAGTTTCGGGCGCGTTCTTGACCCGGAAAGTAGGCTTGACACGAGGTAAGTCTCCTTTCTAACCTTGTAAGAGGAATCGTCCCCATAGGTGAATATGAATAATTGCATGTCTTTATTTGTGGGAGCTACGCACGCACCAAGTGACGAGAGTCTGTGCGTAGCTACTATTATGTTATGTGGGGGAGTTTAGGATTCACAAGTTAGTTTTATGTGTCGTAACTATAATCTTAAATGTTAATTTAAGCTGCCTAATGTCCTTGAATTATTAAGTGAACATCTAGGAGGTTACATTCTGAAATTTATATTATTGAAACCTTCTCTGTAAGTATATTCTCTACTAAATTTCTTGATTTCCTGTTAATTATGTGTATATATACGGGAACCCGCATCGCATGTATGATTCGCGAGCGGGGTAGCCCTACTATTATGTCAACCGCGTCGCATGTTCGATTCGTGAACGGTGTAATAGATGCATCTATGGTTCGATCCGTTCGACCCTTCGAAAGGCATATTTATTTTCGCATTGTGTCAGTCGTACGTTCACGACACGTTATGTGTTTGTTAGATGTTGGGTGTTCTGTAATTATGTATCTGTTAAATACCATGAAAAATGAAAACTAGCTAATTTGTACGCTAGAGAACTTGACACGTAAAGGTAATTGTAAAGGATATTTGATGTTCCTGTCTTCATCATTATTCATGATTGTCATCCTTGCTTAGCCTTACATTTACAACATATTATTTTGACCCTAGTAAGTGTCACGTCGATCTCTCGTCACCACTTCTACTAGATTCGACTGGATAATTACTGGGTACATATTGTTTATGTACTCATGCTATGCTCTGTACTTAATTGTACAGGTTCTGAGGCGGGTGCATCTGGGTATCAGCCCGAATTTCGTCCCTGATATATACATGGTCTAGACTCCACGGTGAGCTGCTCCTCTTGACGACCCTCAGCAGCACTTGGAGCCTTCTTTTGTTATTCCTATCTATTCCTTTTCAGACAATAGGTCTATCTATTACTTCTTTTGTTTTTACTCTACTAGTATGCCTGTAGACTTGTGACACTAGTTCCTAGCACACATATTAGTAGACATTATTTTTGGGATGTAAATATTAAATTATGACTTTTATGACTATTTCTGTATAAGATTGTCTAAGGTATTCATTTTTTCCCAATGTCTAAAATCTAAACCAAGTAAGTGTTGGAAATGTTTTGGTAAATTAAAAGAAACTCACCAGTAGATAGATGTTGGCTTGCCTGACTACGGTGTTGGGCGCCATCGCGACCTGGGTTAGGATTCGGGTCATGACATTATTATTTTGATTAAAACTCTAATTATTTTGGTACAATGAAAACTCTAATTTTTATAAACTTAAAACTTTTAAACATAGTATTTATTATCTCAAACTAAAGTGGAAAAAATATTATAACATATGTATATGATAATATACATATAATATATTAGGTATAATATCTCAAACTAGGTCTTCTTCTTCAGGTGTTCTTCTTCACTCGTTCTTCTCTGCGCTGTTCTTCAGTCCTTCTCAATCATCTTCCCCAACAAAAACTTCTCCATATCTCTAGTTTTTTTAGTACAACGGAGTCATACGAGCCCTTCCCAATATGCCTCAGTCCAGTAGTCCACCCATCAACATCTTCTCTGCCATAAAAAACACATAGCTGATGAACACTGTAACAACCTGGTCGGTTGTTTTAATAATTAGCGCCCCGATCTCCAATTCACCACTTCTCCCATTTCTATTTATGTTATTGGAACTTGTCGGAGCATTGAGTGATGAAATCCGGGGTGATTTTGGACACATAGTCCATAAATGTGGAATTTAGCTTTAGAAATCTGGCCGTAGCTAAAGCTGTGTGAAGACGGATCCGAAATGGAATTTCGTCAACTCCGTTAGCTCTGTTGGGTGATTTCGGGGTTAGGAGCATGTTCGAAATGTGTTTTTGAGATCGGTTGTGGATTTAGGCTTGAATTGACGAAAGTCAGAATTTCGACGATTTCGGCCGGTAGGTGAAATTTTGATATCGGACTCGGAATGGAATTCCGAAAGCAACAGCAGGTCCGTAATGTCATTTGTGACCTGTGTGCAAAATTTGAGGTCATTCGAATGAGTTTTGACGTGATTCGGCATCGGATGTGAATTCTAGAAATTTCATAAGTTCTTAGGCTTGAATCTATACATAATTGATGATTTTGATTTTATGAGATGTTTTTTTAGGCTCGACCAAGTTTGAAAAAGGTATTAGGGTTAGTTGGTAGGTTTGGTTGAGGTGCCGGGGGACCTCGGGGTTGTTTCGGATGCCCAACGGGTGAATTTGGGACTTTAAGAGCAGATAAACCATTATGGTTCTGGTGTCTCGCACCTGCGATGGTATTTCCGCAGGTGCGGACATGCAGGTGCGAAGGGGGTGCACGCAGGTACGGACGTAGCTTAGGCTGGCCCGACTCGCAGGCGCGGAAGAGTATTCGCAGGTGTGGAGCAGCACCTGCGACCCAGCCACCGCAGGTGCGACCCCGGGTCTTTTAATGAGTTTCCGCACCTGTGATTGTGTTTTCCGCAGGTTCGGCACCGCAGGTGCGATCCCAGTGTCGCAGGTCCAAACATCTGGGCTGGTTATACCAAAACCCGAGGGTTTGAAATTCATAACTCCAAAATCGATTGTGAGCTCGAGACTTGGCGATTTTCAGTGGGATTTGAATAGGAGAATCATAGGTAACGTTTTCTAACCTTAATCCACTTGTATATCAATAATCTGTATCAATTTCCTCAATCTAATCAATGAAATTGGATGAAAACCCATGAAATTGAGATGAAACTTCCCCAAGTAGAAATCTGAGGATTTAGGGAGATTTAGACGTCGGATTTTGTTGATTCTTGTTCGAGTGGGTTCATGAGCGAATGGGTATTTGGGAAATATAAATTTTACCCGATTCCAAGATGTGGGCCCGGGGGTATTTTTGGGCGAATTTCCTAATTTTGCGTATTAGCTTAGAAATAATTAGCTATTTTGTTCCCTTGAAGTGATATTTACATTATGCAATCAATTTGAATAGATTTGGGCCACCCGGAGTCGGATACTCGTGGCAAGAGTGTGGTATTGAGTTTATTAGTGTAGTCAAGGTAAGTGGATTGCCTAATTCTATGTTGGGGACTTCCCCTTAGGTATTTTTATACTGATTTTGTACGTGGGCGCCGTGTACGTGAGGTGACGAGTGCGTACACGGGTCATTGTTGCTAAAATCCTATTTTTAGTTCTATGAAATCACTTATTTTCATTCCTATATTACTGTTTCCTGTCTTAATTGAATAGTTAGCTTAAGAGTAAGCATGCCTACCTGTCCTTACTTGATTTCCTCTTATTTGCTACTAGTTGAACCATGCTTAGGTAGTTTTACTGTATTCTTGCCTGTTTATTTCTTGGACTGTTTAATTAAGTCGTATCCGACATATTTCTGCTTTGCATAACTAAATTGGGACTACGGACGGAGATCCGGGAGCTTTCCCCCTGTACTGCATAGCATATTTAAATTGGGACTACGGACTGGGATCTGGGAGCTTTCCCCGTGTACCGCATTGCACATTTACTGTTGAGATAGATGTTTAACCAAAAAATTAGACCCTTTGACTAAAGCTTATTTTTAAGATGAATACGGGTTACTGATAATCGAGATAATGGAAAATGAATAATAGACAATATTACAGATATAAAAGATCAAAGTTGATTGTATTTCGAGAATCAGATGCCTTTACAAGTTGTATTCTCCTCCCTTATATAGGAGATTCTTATAACGTACGACTGCTGCTATGGTTACTCATTAATGACTAATTATGACATTAATGAGGTGTTACAAAGGATAACGGTAAATAGGGGTTCAGTTACATAACGTTCGAGTAATCAATTGTGGGTTCGTGAATCTGCCCGTAGCTTTGTCTAGATTCATTCTGACCGTGCCTCTCTCCCGTTTTGATCAAATTGAACTTCCCGTGGCTGATAAGTTCGTGGGTTTACTGAACCGTGTCTCTTTGTACCGTACCTCTTCAAAGAGTTATTTCCAGCTATCGTGTTTTCCCGTGTCCACGTGACTAGCTGAGTTGTCAAAAGCTGGCTTACGTGTGAAACTCTTTTTTACCAATACAGATAGTCCCCCCACTTACCATATATTTAACGATTAATATTTGGTAAGTGGATATTCATTTATGGCGGGAATATTTTGCCGTCGCTTTTCCTTGAATCATTGTATCCTTCTTTGTACCATAGGCGTTATTTGTCACTTCCATTTAATGCTCTTACCACGTGTCCTTTTCGGATTGGTTCTGCATTTACTCAGCACCTTTTAGGGCTTTTTGCGGCTGTGCCAGTCCTGAAGTGACATCTTCAATTATGACTTTTCATCATTATTTTCCTTTTTCATCATGTTTGACGGTTGTCTTCAAGTATAAATACATGTTTTCTTTTCTTTGCTTCCACGAAACACTTTTCTACTTCTGTTTTGTGTAAAAAAAAAATTCTTCTTTGCCTTTGTAAACATGTCTTCTTCAAACCAACCTCAAAGAGTAATATACATTGAAAGCTTAGCGCAATCTTCTGCTCTGACTAGGAGTCGGAAGGGTGGTAGACTTAAAAGTCTAGGATCCACTCTTTCGAGGGGCTCTTCTTCTTCTCAAATAGTTCCTTCTTCTTCCACTAAATCTCCAGCTATTCCGAGATTTAGGGTTTCTCGGTCTTTGTCTAGAGGTAGAGGCGAACGCCTTCGTGAACCTGGAGTCGATGAAATTGTCTCTGCTGAGTTTGTTTTCGCTAGGGATAGTCAAGTTCTTGTAGATCAATCTTCTTCTCTTGATAGTGTAGAAAGATATCCAACCCTTATAACTGAGGGTCAGATTTCCCTTGTTCGTAGGGAATGCTTTTGGAAATCTGACTTTCCTGTCTATATTCCGAATAGTAATCAAAGAATAACGTCTTACAAGACGGGATATTCTTTTGTTTATACGTATCCTTTCACTTTAGGGTTTAGACCCCCCATTGACCCAGTTATAATTGAGTTTTGCCATTTTTTCAATATCTGCTTAGGACAAGTTGGCCCGCTTGTGTGGCGAGTTGTCGCATGCCTTAGGAGTTTGGCTTCTTTAGCCTCGGTTCCTTTTACCTTCAACCATCTTATTCACCTCTACTCTCCTACCTTATTTCATGAAGGGGTTTTTACTTTGACTGCTAGGAGCAAAAGAGTGTTAGTAACCCCCGGTGACGATAAGGATACGGGTTGTTACCTTCGTTATGTTGTTGTACCCAGTGCTGGTTTAGTGGGTGAAGAAAATCTTCCCTTCCCTGAGAAGTGGAATCGCGCACGTGAGTATGCTTTAGCTCACATTTACTTTTTCTTGTTTTGACTTGAGATGTTTTATTTAACACCGTATCTGTTTATTTTTCTCCTTTCAGCAATCATGAATATTGTCGAGACATTCTCCGGTATTCGTGATTGGGTAGAAAAACTATTATCTGTTGCTCCTTCTGAAGAAAGATCTTGGAAGTACCTCGCTGGGAGGTACGGTTGGCAAGTAAAGACCCACGGTAAGTGAAGCTTTTGTATTTTCTTCTTTCCTTACTCGAGTCTTTTTTCCTTCTGTCGTTTAACTTTTTTCCCTTTTTAATAGGATTCTCTGATCGTGGGGTATCTGCTTCCTCTATCCCGAAGATGTCCTTGGCTCAAGCCCAGGAAATTATCGTTGGTCCATCTTCCTCAAAGAGGAAGATTAGTGAATCTCGTTCCATGGAGGAAGAGGAAGAGGGTTCTTTAGTGCACAGGCCACAGAGAAGGAGAATGGTTTTAGATGACGAGCTTGCTGCCTCAACCTTCCCTTCCGTGTCTGCGCTTGAGCCCCCTGTCTTTGATGATGTTCCACATTCCCCTATTCACGGTGTTATTGATCTCGCTCCTGATGACGTCCCTTTGTCTACTGTCTTTCCTGCTTCTTTGAGAGAAGAAGTTTCTTCTATTCCTTTGGCTATCTCAACTTTTGTTGTTGCTCGGCCTGTAACTTCTTCAACTCTTCAACTTTCCGGGCCTGCTCCTTTACCCATGGCTTCTCCAGCTCCTCAACCTTCTGTGCCTCTTGTTGTTCCATCTCTGCCTACTTTCATGCCTTCCGTTAGGGAAGTAGGGTCTTCCAGCAGAGAGATGCGGCAGGTGGTAATAGAGGTTCCAGCTGAGGGAAACCTTTTCAAGAAGATGGGTGAGCCTGAAGTTTGGCTCAAGCCTTTTATAGGTCCCGCTGAGAAAGCAAATCTAGCTAGCCACGGTGCTCTTACATAGGCAAATGAGGCCGTGCATACTTCTTTGAAGGTATGGTGTAAGTTATCCTCTTTCACTCTCGTATATGAAATTTACCATATCTGACTGGTTTATTTCTTGTAGATTAACCTCATAGGCATGGAGCTTATGAAGAGGATTTCAAACACAGACCAAGAGACAAGAGAGTTGCAGGCAGAAGTTGATAATTGGAAAGCACAGTATGATAGCCTAAGGATTGACATGGACGCTTTAGAAGAGGAAAGGAGTACCTTGAAGCGGCAGATGAGACTTATGGCAGCAGAACTAGCAGTGGAGCGGGCTTCTTGCAGTCAAGCTGACAAAGATAAGAGTGTTCTGGAGTCTTCGTTTGCGGAGCAGCTGTCCCGTGCCTCAGAGGAGATTAGAGACTTAAAGAACTTGCTGGGGCAGAAGGAAGAATACTCAGGCAGCTCGTGCAATTACTCACTCGCACTCAAGAAGATCTTTGAAGGGCTTTAGACAAAGCTCAAGCTTTATAGGAGTCGATTGTTCCATTAAGGGCCGCTCATGAAGCTGCGGAGGCGGAGAAGGACAGGCTGAGAGCTGAACTTCAAGTGTGGGCACAAGATTATGAAGATTTGGAAGATGTG